>JAPDSC010032441.1:1275-40663 GCA_026290005.1 Latrodectus geometricus
AAAATCAAGTTATATATATATATATATATATATATAACTTGATTTTACACATTTCATTTATAAAAGAAAACCTTCATTTTATCACATTTCATTTTTTTATCAACTTTATGTTTAATCCAAGTCTTATTATACTACACTCTTTATCAGCATCAGCACATTAATTCAACTTTAATACATTAACTACTTATTAAAGCATTTGTCCTCATGAATTTTTACTATAGAAACAAATAACCTTTTCTTAAAAATAATTTATTTAAAAAATTCAACAAATATGTATATTAGTAAAATATGCATTTATTTGAATTTTTGAAAAATAATAAAAATTATTTTGCAGTAGAATATATATTTATGGTAAATTATTTTTATATATATAATATATTTTTATATATTAAATATTAATTGCAATTTTTATAGTTTAAATGAAAATATACTAATTTTAGTTTTATTGTCCTTAATTTTGTTCTTATTAAGTGCTAAGCAGATTGTATTATTTTGAAGAATAAAATTTTGAAAACTCCTAGTTTCGCAAATTGTCAATACTTGATAACTGCATATTTGGCTCATAAAGTTTTAGATGAAGTAACAAAGTCATAAAAAATAAATTTCATCACTCGGATTATTTTTTATACATTATAAGAAGTTTCTCTATTTACAAAATAAATATTTTTAAAATCTTTTCTTGAAAACGTATATTTAAGTTCAAATATGTCAATTAAGTTAACAATGATTTTCTTTTTTTATAATATTTTGTTTCGATTTTTAACTAAAAACTAATATTACAACGGATTTTCACTGGAAAGGAGTAATAAGATTTCACACAGCTTCTCATATAGTCAAAAGACGCTGTCTTTGTAAGATATTGGAATATCTTAGGCGTGTTAATATATTATGGATGGATTGTTCTTACACAAAGAATTGCCTTCACTTGTCAAAAGAAAGAAAATTGGGATAACTTTCAAGCATTTATCCCGATAGATGTGCATGCAGAATATAAATGCACATCATCCATCTCCTGTTTCTCAAGAATAACTATGATTAATCTAAGATACTACTGTCAAGGTGGCGTATAATGAAACTAAGATATTACGCAAGAAAATAAAGTGACATATATTATAGTTTTGGATAGATTTTTAAATATGGATCCAACCTGGTATCATGGTCCTACTAAAACACGCGAAGTTTGTCTTTTTATAACAATTTTTAAAATATGGATATTTTTTACTGTACGCAGACCAATAAGACATGTAAGAATGTAAAAGAGAGAATCTATTCCTTACGTATCACGTGCATAAGAAATTGCATGTGATACATAGGGAATTGATTAATAATTGAAAATTGTTTTTTTCACGGCATCAACTTTGGATAATATTATGTAAATTAATTTTTAGTTTTAAAAGGCATCGTTCATCTGTCAAAGAAAATCTACTTCAGAATGAATGTTGGCAAACCTTTGTTGCATTGTACAACTGACGTTTGCTTATAGCTAAGAACAGGTTTAAAAAACAACAGCTAATTTTTCTTAATGTTTCTTGTCACTGGATATTCTGCAGATTGCATCAGAAAAATTTCATTTTCATCCAATTTTCACTATCTCCTAAATTGTCGCTAAATAATGCTTATTTAAATCTGAAAATTCAATTATAAATACATAATTGAAATTACAGATTTTTTTAAAAATTAAAAAAGTATAATTCTTTAAGTTCTTTAGTTTCTGAATAGTCTATTAGCAAGAGAAAAAACCCGTCATGACAATAGGTATTGTATATTTTTGCAACACAAGCGCAAATAACTACATTTTTAGTAATGTGAAAGAATGATTATGTAAAACAAATATACTGTTGGTTTTTAAATTATTTAAAGTTTTTAATAAATCAATAGAATAAAAGAAATTTGCTATTATTTTTTATTAAGGTTTCCAGAATTTATATCGAATTTTTTACGGTATGCACAGAACTTATTTTTTTAAGAGCACATGAATTTAAAAAACTATGAAATTAGATCATTAATCTAATACGTATTAATTTTTTTATGTTTATTTATTTTAATCTTGATGTGTATTCAAAATTAAAATAAAATATTTAATACAAATAAATCAGTTGTAAAATTGTATGAGAAGGATGCAATCCACGTGCCCCATTTCCACCTTAGATATGAACTTAAACGATATCGAAAATGTAATTGTTGAGCAACAAATAAACCAAACAAAACCAAATGAGAAATATAAGTAATTCAACATGAAGATTTAAGTGAAAGTTTGATAAATAAAAATTTTTTTTATTATAAGTAACATTTTACTAAGGATATTGTAGTTAAGACTTTAAGTTTCAATTATTTAGCTACATAGTTGTTCTATAATTTGAAGTTATAGTTAATAAATATTTTTTTTTTTAAAAAATGGAATTATTAGGTATCGGTATTGCAATCAAATTTCATTTCTTTCTTGCTAAAAGTAATCCTTCTGTCAACAATTACGTGAATATCATAAATAATAACTGATGAATATTGAGATAAATACGAAAGTTCAGCTTTGATTAGAAACCGAGGTTGAAAGAAGAATAACAAAGAATAACAAATCATTTTTTTCAATATCAGAGTGCCTGATCGGCTGATTCACTTTAGGTAATTACTCATCTATAAATATATGTAATCACGTGGCGAAAATAGAAAGCTATAAATAAACAGTTGCTGTAATAAGACATAGGATAATATATTTAAGTGATTTTATTCAAATGAAAGTATATAATATGAAATTTAACTTTATTCAAAAAGAAACTCACAAGTCTGCTTTATGTTAATAAAACTGAAATGGTTTTATGATAAAATAAACTAGTTCATAATCAAATGTGATAAAACCGAAAACATTTTTAATTATATGAATAAGATTTGCAAAATAAAAATGTAAAAGAGTAAATATGCATATAAATAAACACTATTTCATAAAAGTTTTTTTAAAGAATGTAATATAAATAGATGCAAATCATTATAAAACTTGATTAATTCTTAGTTTCCTTAAAGATACGCTATAATCACTTATTTAAAATTATGATGTACCAATTAACATTTTATTAACTAAAAATGTGTTGATTTATGTTTCTAAAAAATGTTTTTCCCTTAATTTACTAAAACTATAAAAAAAAACTTGTTATTTGTTTTGAAATTCTATATTTACCTATTTGGTTTTCTTGTAAATACTATAAAATTTTATTATTTAGTTTATTCCTAGTATTATATACAAAAATAGATGCATATTTTAAATAACAATTTTTATTCACTATACAGAAAGTGTTCTTATTTTCTCTAATACTGTTGAAAAACAAATTTATTTATATATCAACATTTTTATATAAAAATTGTGGCTAGATATTATATAAATTGTAGTTTTATGCATACATATATTATATAATTAGGAAAATATATTTTCATGTTCTATGAATTTATAGACTATTGTGAAGAAATTTGCATTTTCTGTTTAATAAAGCAAAAAATGTAGTTACTATTATAAAACATCTTATGTGAGCAGAACAAATCAAATGTCATTTCCCTATGAGAAAAATAAATCATTGTTTAATTTATGGATCAAGCGAAAATAGTTTAATTTATATTTTCCAATCATTATACATTAAATTTATTAGCTAATCATGTACAGTAATGAAATCTATAATAAAATTATAAATGTTTCTAACCTTTAGTTAAAGCTTATGAATTTAAGTTATAACTGTAACTGTATGATAGAGATTGAGAATATATTATTAAAATGGAGTATAAATAATTCTCATGAATGTGTGTGTGAGAATAACAGATTGTTGATTTACTTTATACTTAACTGAAAATTAATGACTTACAACATAAATTGCATACATTAAAATGTTTGTACGCTTTTCTACAATACCACTCTGTTTTATTTTTTAATGATATTTCAATCTTAATTTACAGAATATGGATATTTTTAAAAACCCGATGATCATAGTAAAGAGAGTGCATAATTTACTTATTATTATATTAAAATGAAATTGCTTAATAAAAATGAATTGCATACACACAGTTTTTCAAAAGTTGCGTATTAGTCTTTTTTTCCGATTTTGTCTTAAAGAGAAATATTTTATTTAAATGTTAACTTTATTGACTAAAGAATACATAAATAGGTGTGTTTAAAATTATAAAATTAATATTTGAAATTTAAGGTACAGAAAAGAAAATTTATTTTGCCAACGATATTCATTTAGTATGCATATCTTAATATTTTTAATTGGGGCTTATTACAGAATGCATTATTTATAAAGAATCCCGATAAAATCAAGAAAAATTACTATTTAGAAAACTCTTTTGCTCCTCAAGTTCTTGAATCTTTGAATAAATCATGATTACATTTTATTTGAGATCTGTATTACAGCACTTTTTTTTAGATTAATGAAATACTTCTCAGTTCTCTTCGAACATCAGATAGAATGATGTTTCTATGTGTTGCTTAAGATTTCCTTCATAAAAAATGATATCATTATTAACAATTACTCAAAAAATATAATTACATACATTAATACCGAGGAATGTAATTAGTTTTATTCATATTCTTTCTATAAAGAGAGCTGTAAGCATTTTAGTGTTAGTTAAGTATCCATTAATAATTTGAAAGACATTCTCTTCTTTGCAAGATGCTATAGCATCTATGACGGTAAAATTCAAGAAGAATATTAACATATCGTGAACCATATACGAGTTACATTTTATCATTTTTTAAATAAAAATTTATTTACATTTGAAACTTTATGATGGAATAAAATTTAAAAAATAATCATATCTTGATTGGAGAAATAAATAATAAAGAAAATGGGGTAGATAACAGGAAAAGAAATAAACTAAATCGCTTAAAACATATTTCGCATTTTTCCTCTTCTCGGAATTGATAAAAAAGTTATTTTTCAAATTTTAAAAGTAGAGTGGTTCATAAGTTTATCAAATAATATAAGAAATTAAATCATTCAGTTATAAGGAGATTGATTACACAATAGGAACTGATTATGTTTGTTTCCAAATAAATATTCCTTAATATTTGTATAAGCTAAACAATCAAAAGTGATATACTTTACATACAAAGTAGATGCAACGAGTTTAGAGGTCTTTATATTTCTTTTTCCGTGAATTATATTCCTGAGAAAGAGGACAGATTTTATTGGAAATATGTTCAAATTTCCTGAATTTGAGATATGTTATTTTTTACTAAATATTATTAGTATTAGCTCTTGCAATTCATTTATACTGTTATTTCTTTTTATAAATTTTACTTATTCATATCAAAGGATTAAAGTTTAAATTAACTAATGTTAAATTAGTTTTAAAAATGATTTATAGAGATATATTTTTTTCTAAAGCTTTCAAAATACTTGATGATAATATTATTAAACTTAGCACTTTATCGTCTAGTATAAGCATTAAGATATATCTCTAGTATAATGCTGGAAAATTGTTATCATTCGCAGAAATTTATAGGTGCTTATTACCAACACACACAAACAGGCTGGTTTCATAAACTATTTATCTCTATATTTAATACAGTTTATAAATTAGTAATTTCTAAATTTTTCAGTGAAATATCGAGTTAAAATTATTTTCGTCAATTCATATAAAATTTTCATGATTTTCATGTCAATATCGTGAATATCCATGTATGTATGTATTTGTGTATCTATACTTATATATATATATCATAAAATTTAGTATATATTGACATAGTTTAATGAGATCTTACCCTTCTAAAAAGCAGCTTGAAGAGGCTGGGGTCTTCGTCGTCTTTTTTCAAAGGAACATATGTCTCTCCCCTCATTTCTGCTAGTCGTCTCCGCCTCAGATTTTCCAGCTCCTCCAGGTCTGATAGGTCATTAATGGCCAACACATCCTGAAAAGGTCTCTGACTAACCATTGTATCCATGGGTGTACCGTCACAAGTCATGATTCTTAGTTGGATCTCACAACAATTTCATTTTTAGATCCAGAAGATTTGTATCAAAATTTAAGTTTGATAACAATGTTTAAATATTACAGAAACACTAAATTTGATGTGTGTGTCTCTGCTATTATATAATCTTGACTTTGACTGAAACATGTTTGTAAATTTATACAGCCTCTATTCTAACTTCTTGACTGTAAAGAAATTTTATGCATATACATATAGTTATATAAAAACCAGTAAATAAGACAATAGATCTAGCTCTATTTAATTTATTTGTATTATTTTATGCATTTTGAGAAATTAGATATCTATGAGCATAATAATATTTAGTATTTTTTTTAGTTTATTATTGAAATCTATTCATTAAAGTTTTCATGATAAATACTGGTGCATTTTAGAAACATTAAATTTCAAATTGTGAATAAAAAATTTTTATTAATTATATAAATTAGAAAAAGATGGAAACAGGAGAAAATATAATAAAGCCATATTAATGTTTCAAGAAGTTCAATAATTTGAAATAAAATTAACTATGTAAAGCTAAAAAATATTAAATGAATGCACTCATTTTATGATAAAAACTATGAATGAACTTTATAGTACTGATGAATAAATTCCTAACTATTTTGAAAAGAACTTTTCTGTATAAAAATAGAAATCTTTATCTACTATATTAAATTCTTAAAAACAATCCATAAAATCAAATTTTGGAAATATCCTTGATTATTTATGATAAATATTACACATTTTTTAGATTAAAATTCATGAACTTTTTATCATTTATGTGATAAGAAGTTAGGCAATGATTAAATCAATAATTGTTTATAATTTATAAATTAAATGAATTTCTCACATAAATAAAAAGATCTCATTTTAAATAATTTTTCAAAGAAAACAAATTCATTGTTAGATAATATGTAACTTAGGCGTTTATTAACCACTTACCTTATTTCCCTTTTGGCTTCTTTATTAAAACCTAATTTCTTCTAAAATATTTCAGTAGTACTGTCAAGTATTCTCCAGATTTTTTCTCCAAGAATCAATCGAAATATTATAGTTTTTGGTAATAATTTTTTTTAAATAAATAATATTGCTTTTACTTCATTGAACATCAATTTTTTTTCTACTACACTACATTCCACTTGTTGATTTCAGCAACATTTCACCATTCTTTTCGAAGCAAAAAGATTTACAAATGACCGTAGTGGACACGAACGCATCAGTTAACAGCGAAGACGAAATTCCCGTCATCATAAATGGGAGAACGAAGAGAGAGGTTGGAAACGGGGGTGAAAGGGGGATGGGCAAAGAATTGTTGCCACCTGTCGATAACCATAACGCTCATGAAAGCTGCCTACCTTTATTGATTTCAACTGTTCTACATTTCCACAATGTAGCCGATAATCGACCGAATATATGGGGGAAAATGTGACTTCATTCTTCGATTATTTTCTCTTGTGAAGTTAAAGAGCATTTTATGACTCCAGATTTTATCAAGTTTTAATAAACTTTAACTAAATTTATTAAATCATTTACATAAATGTTTATAGTATTTAATTTTTTTACCATTTTTATAATTACAAATTTCTTTTCAAATGAAGAAAAAGGGAAACTAACTTTTTTGAATGACTCACAAGAAAAATTGTTCAAGAAACGCGAAAAATATTTATTTTTCCAATTTAAGTTGATACCCATAATAACACTAACAATCAAATATGATTTTTGAAATATTTATTGTTAATTTATTTTAACATTTTGCAGATATTCGATTCTGTAAATTTCACCGTTACATAATAACACAGTTAAACATTTCTTATTGATTACACATCATATTTAATTGCACATCGCATTATATATTTCCTTGTTTCTATAGTCAGGAGAAATATATTTATGTTAATAATAGATAACAAAATAAATAAAATGGTAGTTTGATAACTTTAAGATATTGTTGAAATTTTGAATTTGATGCAAGTATTTTTTATTGCATTATTCAAGACTTAATTTTTTACAATATTTAAATACACGTTTTGTTATATGTTATTTATAATGATTTATGATTATTTCCTTTTATTTTTTTATATTATTATTTCATTATAATTTTTTTTAAAACAGAATTCCTATTTATATAATGGATACTGAGATTTCAATTGAAAATATAGAAATTTTCAACGATTCATGTAATATGAAATTTTGCAACGAAATAAATATGATTTATGATAAAAACATCAACCTTATTTCAAAATCTTATGGAAATTCTGAATCACCTTGAAAATCTGAACCATGTTAATAAATTAGATATGCATTGTGACCTATAGACAAAAATTTGTAACTATAAAATTTATAAATAATTTTGGAGAGAGTGAGAAATCATTGGCACTAATCCATGATTTATAAAATGTACGGTGTATTCAAAAAGTTGTACAATTATAAAGATGAAATAAACACAAATTTCTGAAATGACAACCGGGATAATCTATTTATAGATCTCTTAAAAGATTGTCAAATCAATTTATTGTGATACTGTTTGTCATTTTTTAAATGCTTTGATTAATAAAAATTAATTCAATACAACATACGCTTTCAATGTTCGTTTTTAACAATTTGTTCAATTTGAAAACTCTTCATATTTTTGGGATATTATATAGAAGTTCCTCAGCGAAAAAGTTAGGTAACTTATTTTATAATTTCTTCATAATAATTTTCCTACAATCAAATGATCATAAATTCATTTATTGAAATGAAATATCTCAAACTATTAATTGATGAAATTAAAATTTAATAAAATAGCAGAGAGAATGATTATGCACTTTAAGAAAAGAGAGCAGGTTAAAGTGAAACGTATATCAATCATATCCATACAGTAAGATACTGGAAAGATGAAACGTTCCATAAAATAAGAATACGAACTGAAAGGTGAGAAATTTATCAATTATAGGTGTTGCAGTTGTTAGTAGAAGAAATAATCAAAATTAAGATATTTGAAAATTTTCTGATTTTCAAACTGTGTCGTATGCTAATTTTGTGTTCGACATCAAAAACGTCACTTCAGCGGTAGTGATTGAAATTTGACTTTCAACTGAATAAAAGACAATGAAGACAAGGATGATCGGTTCTCAATGACTGCTTTGTTTCGAAAAGTACGATGTCTCAGCGAAGTCATTTAACCGATTCAGAATCTTGGAGAGTTGTTGATAGGTTAGAAAGGGGACAAACTCAAGCCAAAGTAGCGCAAGCCATTGGAGTGTCACAAAGTGTGATTTCCAGGATCTAGAACCGTGTTTTGGAGACTGGAAGTGTAGGCCGAAGACAAGAGCAAAGTCATAGACGAACAACAACACCTAATGAAGATCGTTATTTAGGGTTAACGGCTCGGAGACACCGAAATATGAACGTCAGTCTTCTCCAACAACACTTTCGCTCTGCTACTGACACCACGGTTTCGACTCAGACTGTCCGAAACCGGCTAAATGGTGTAGGTCTGTATGTTCACCGACAGATGGTATTTGTTAAACTAACATCAAGGTATCGTCGCGAACGCAAGGAGTGGGCAACAGAGCATATGAACTGGAGGAAAAATGAATGGAGCAATGTTTTTTATCTGACGAGTTACGTTTTTCTGTTCATCCTGATAATAGGCGTATTTTCATCTGGAAGGACCGTGGGAGTAGGAATAATCCTGCTTTCGTGCACGAAAGTGTCAGATTTGCGGATGGGGAGTGTTGGTGTATGGTAGCATCTCCATTGACGGGCGCACAGACGTCTATATTATTCGAGATGGACCTCTGACTGGTCGCCGATATGGAGATGAGATCCTCAGACCAATTGTAGTCCCTTACGCTGCAGCAATCGGAGATGACTTTATTTTAATGGATGAAAACTGCAGGCCACATCATGCTAGCCTAGTGGAGAATTTCTTTTTCGAAGAAGAAGTCGTACGAATGGAATGGCCAGTGTGTTCTCCAGACATGAATCAAATAGAGCACGTTTTTAACGCTCTAGGAAGACGAATTGCTGGCCACCAGCTACCCCCACAAACTCTCTAAGAATTGAAAAGAGCTCTTCTGGAAATGGGACAGAATACCCCAACTCGTGATTAATAGCCTCATTGACTCCATGCCTGAAAGGTGTTCAACGTTGCTGGCCATCCTTGGAAACCATACCCCTCAATGAAACTGATTTCCTTTGAAGAAAACACCTTTTCTTATTCTTTTTTTCTTATTTGCACAAGTTGTGTTTTTTTCCTTTTGTACCCAAATGCGTAATAAAATGCATTTTTTTCTGTTAAACATGTGTAATTTAATCTCATATAACCTACTACGTCTGTCAACCATGTATCAATCAGCTGAAAAGTTTCTCAGCCACAAGATCCACCTAAAACTGCAATATCCTTTAATTGTTTTGAGCAGTGTATATTACTGTATTAAAACATGCAGTACTAAATGTAATTCCATAGATATTGACATTGAATGATTTAAGTAAGGCTGATAATTATTTATTTTTAAAAAACTATAATGACTAAGAATGATTTTACGTAACAGAAAAAATTATTTATCACACACACGAGTATATGTGTGAGAGACAAACATTTTTTGTGCTAAAAATATTCATCATTTCACTGAGGTTCAAAATCGAGAGAAAAGTGGTAGTGTTTAGTAGTTTTTTGATAGCTAGATCACGGCCAACTAGACACACTGTGTCTAGTTGGCCGTGGCTAGATACAACAAATGTGATCTCCTCATTTTTGAATAACTTAAATTTCTTTTATTATTTTAGCACATACTTATATATACAGGATTAGCATAAAGGATTCGTCCATTTTGAAAAGGTCATACTTTCAAAAACATTACTTTACACGTGTGAGAAATATGTGAAAAAGAACCCCACACTCACCAAGTATGTATCATATACTTTTGGCAACAGAACGAGTATTATCTTTCCAATAGGTTGAGACAGTATCAGATAAGTTCCGGACAAAAATGGGGATAAGGGTTTATACGTTTATTATTTTTAAGTTATAGCTATGAAATACTCTTTCAGCAAGGAGTATTTAAAAAAAAAAAGGAGCACCGTGTTAACAAAGCATTTTATGGTGGCATCGGTGGAATTCATGGACACCATTTACTTGTCACAAAATGTATAAATTGAGTTCAATTATCGTGTGGATACTTCTGTTATGTGGTTATAGGTGGCGTATAATAAATATTTGTGAAGGGAGTATAAATCTGGTGAATTTGTAGCTATTTTCATATATCTTTCATGATTATACACGTAATATTTTTCAAAATTTGACTTTTTTTTTAAAATGAATTATTTATTTATGATAATTATATATATATATATATATATATATATATATATATATATATGATTTTACTTGATTTTGTCATAGTTTATAAATTAAAGAAATCTGCATAGTATTGATTGAAAATTTACGTAAGAAATTGTTTCTAAAAAATAAATTTACTATGTTATTGAATGTTATATTTAAAAACAAGCACTTCTTTGTAACGTAAGTAATTCGGTAAACTTAGCAACAAATATTAATTCTAGAAGTGCTTTACAAAAAAATTTAACATGTAATGTAATGAATATGTCCTATTTCCCATTGGGCAACAAAAATTGCAACCAAAACAGAAACCATAAACACGCAATTCATATGAATTTATCTTTTGTAAATGCTAATATGTAAGAAAACAAATCGAAATCCACAATATTTGTTGCCCAATATTGCCATGACAACTGATGTGTCTACTTGTTGCTCTCACTTCATTGCGTGAGACAAGTTTACCTCTTGTATAGATTTTTTGATGTTTTTAAGGACATCTTTGACTTAAAATCATATGGTCAAGAGTTTTACTTAATGATGCTTATCTTATCACCTAGGGTCAAAAACCAGTGTTCACACAAGATTGATAAAATAAACGAAAGCATAGTTTTTCTATCTTTTCAATTTAATGGGACTTTTTTCATTGTAACTTTACCAAATTTTGAAATTATTTAAAAATCTTACTTTTGTATATTTAAAAATTTCTGAAAATATCGGATTACTGAATAATTATATATTTTTCCAGGATAAATTTTTTTTCTAAAAAAATCATACATTTTAATTTATTTTATGTAAATAATCTTATACAGATTTTTGATTTTATTTTAAATATAAAACCATTTTAGCTGTAGCTACCTTTTTTGTAATTGTTTTGCATTTTTATTTTTTAACTATTAATAAGCATTTTATTATCTTCATTTATGGAAATAGTTCCCGAAGTGGCCCCTACGGATTGCCATGGGTCCCTAATAACTTTCAAGGGGTCCATGGAAAATTTAAATTCAGTTGGTGGTCTTTGAACAACATCAGAGGTCCCGCGCATGGTTTAACATAAAATAATTGTGATCAATATTTATCATTATGGAAATTTAAGTCACAATGCATAAAATAGTGGATTAGTTTATTATTATGTGAATCTTACAAAAATTTTAATCAAATGTCTTCTCGATAAACCCAGTAGGTTGCACAGGTTAAGAGGGTTTTCAGTTGAGTCAGACAACGAACTGTTACTTGTCGAATTCAAATGCGAAGACTTTGCCATCATGTTAAGCGGCTCAGGCCTTTGCGATTTTTTTAAATGTCAATTTAGGTATTTTTCAATGGCCAATTTTATTACTTATTTTTTGGATTTTGGATATTACTTAAAAACGTCACCTTTCCAAATCGTCTGTCATTTACCTTAAAAATTCCTCCTTAAAATAGTAGAACTTTCCTAATAAATATTCATTTTGATTTGTTCTTTCTTACTAACAACCCATTTTAGAAGCATTTCATTTCACTGTTAAAATTTAATCTCTCACTTTCCTGATAATTTCTCCTTGTTGTTTTCACTGATAATATTTCTTTTTACTGTAATATGATGAAACAAATACTTGTTTTTATTGTTTTATGAATAAATAGAACATTGATTAAAAATTATGTATAACTTGACGCATATTGTCATGAATATTTTAAAGTTTGTTAATCATTAAATTAAATATAATAGATATTTTTTAGAGTGAACATATGTTAATGATATACAAAATTTTTACCTGTGAATTTTCACTTTCATAACTATATTTTTTGCACACACTTTTTCAATTCTGATAATTTTTCTTGACATATTTGGAGTGATGTAATGCCCATCATAGGATGGTACTGAAATTATGATATAGGACGGCTTCTATTGTGAATATGTCAATATATTAGTTTGGGGAAAAAGTTATCCATTATTTTTTCGGTAGACGTTTGTAGTGATCGCTATCTCGTGAAGCATCTATCAAACAATTTCAAATTTATGCTCATTGGAAAGGTGACATTTGACACTAAAATATTCTCTTGCGGTTTTTTGTTTGATTAATTCAGTTATGAGTACAAGGTTTTAAAAATAGAAGACAACAAACAGAAAATTCGATACATTTTAGTTTTTCTTTTATAATGACGAAAATGCTAACCAGGTGGCTAAAATTGTGAAAGGTGTTTATCGTCCTATATATGACTGTAACAACCAGTTACGCACAATTTTGGTTTAGTCGATTCCGTTTGGGTATTTGGATGCTAAAGATGCACCTTGCATGGCTACAACATCGTCGAGAATGTCTATAAAATATCAAAATTATCAAACTGTACAGCATGTCAGCAGTCGTAGCTTCGCACAAGACCTAAAAATCTACATGAAAACTGTTTTAAACCTTTTTTACAAAGCGAATCTGAAAGAAGTTACAAAAAGTTTACGTAAAAATAATGGATTTCTTTTTCCCCAACCTATTATTTGCAGGTCTTACTTTTATGAATGAAATGATTGCTCTGACGTTTGCAGACATGACATCCTAGCTTATTAACCTATTTATGCCAATCAATAGCTGATAATTTCCTTTGAATATCAAGCTGCATGGGATAAATTTCTCGTTATATACCAATAATTAATTATTTTTCACTTATAATCATTTTCCAAGTTTTTTTTCTGACGATAACATGACTCCGAGAAAAATCAATTTTTACTTACTCTGGTATAGAAAATGATACATTAAATAAAGAACCTTGCCTTTCTTAGTATAAGAAATATATTACTCTTTTAAATTCATTCTTCTTAAAAAAGTGCATTACGCAACACTAAAAAATATTATACGCATTTTTTTATTTGACATCATATTTGATGTGGTGAAAGTTTTCATATTTTGGAAATTCTTCTCTGATATTTTATGGAAAGTTAAAATGTTTTCGTTATTTTCATAGGAATTAATTTTTTGTAATTTAAAAAATTAATTTGAAATATAAATAATCTAACGTGAATTCAAGTTGGTAATGAAAAAATTTAAAACAGAATTGATTATATAACTGCAAAACAATTATAAATGTTTAAAAAAATTGTAAGAGCAAATATAGGCTCTTTTAAGGAAAAAAGATGTAAGAGAAATTATTAATTCTATAACAAAAATTAGAATTCCTTTTTATAATGAAATGGGCAAAATAACCATCAGTTAATGTTTTCCTATTTGATTTATTGACGTTTGTTAGCACAATAAAAATTTCTATCTCTTTATTTTCTGACTTATGAATTTCTTAATATAATAATATGTTTAATGTTAAAAATGTATTCTAACATCTTCGCTTGAAATAACATTTATTTCTTACGAATAACATATTAAAAAGAAAAAACTCAATATTAAAAAGTTAGAAAAAACTCAATTGTATTTTATTTGTAAAAACTTACAAGTAGCCCAAAAAATATCACTCTTTTTAAGAAGTGAATATTTGGAAATCGAGAGAGATAAGTAATGAGGAATATAAAAAGAAACTTTTGAAGTGTAATAGTCAAACTAATAGAGCAATGCTCTCACAAATTGGAAAATCAAAATTGGGAATTTTAAATATATTTTTGAAAAAATATATTTAAGAATTAATTTTTAAATTTTTTTCAGTTTGATAAAATTTAGTATGTACAACATAATTCACTATATTCGCTTTTCAACATAATTTTACCTATGATAACAACAGAATTCTTTTCGATAGAGTGACATAGTTTTAATTTTAAAATATTTAAGTTTACTTTCTGAAGTTGGCTTATATTTACACTTTGTCAAAAGTATTTTACAAACTGTTCTAAAAAAATTTTATGTATTATTTGATATTTTTAATTTTTCCTCTTATAAAGTAAGCTAGTTGCTCAATGGTTACCACTCAGACATTGTTTCAATCTGTAGTATGTTTTACTTCGACTATTAATATAGTTTTCAGTTTAAACCGAGATTCTGATCGAATATGTTATTAAATGTGTGTATTAGTTTTATGTTATATGCGTTATGTTATACATAACAAAGCAGCAAATCAATATATGAATATATCTATAAACCAATAAAAACTGAAACAACAAATTTAATGAGTGTTTAAATATTTGTCGATCTATTTAACCATCTAAAGGATGAGAAAATTTTGAAATACCAAATTATACTTATTGTTTGGAACATCAAATGCCTGTCAATATTCAGCGTGAATTTATGAATACAAAGAAAACAAAATCTAATTCTTATCACAGTATTATTATGCGGATGTGTTAATCTGAATAACATATAACTAATAAAAATCATTATGAATAAGAAGTTATAATATGTTCACTATAGTTTATATAATTATATTTATGTTAATATAAAATATAAAGGAATTTATCTCTATTTAATTAATTAATAAAAGTAAACATATCCATCTCTTAATTTTGAAACTAGATTTGAGTTATGATGTATTTCTCATGCTGGACAAATTGTACTCAACAAGCTAATTTTGTTTTGAGTGTATCTTCATAGTTTTATTTTCAAATCAATAGTAAATAGTATAAATTGAGTCAAATAATATCACCATAGGTGACCATTTCGGTCAGTCCATACTTTGGGGTGCCCTTTTGATTCTCGCCAAGTTGTGGTCGCGGTTGATCGCCAAGCTGGGCAAAATCCAAATCGTATTCTGATTGCAACAGATCAATTAATTGTTCTGTGCCAACAAAAATCGCCCATAAAATCGATAGTCAAACAAAAATCACCAAGTTTGCCAAGGGGGCACCCTTAAATATAGTTTTACCACCATTTCTTCTACGTTATTCATTTTACTCCTTACACAGAAATAACAAGCCATTAATTGAATGGTTTGCGCTTTGGCCTTCGTTCAAAAGTTCGTAAAACGAATTTCCAGCGTGAACGTTTGTAGTGTTTTAGAGTCCAATTTAAATTGTAAGTCTGGACTTTATCAGACTGCACGTACAAAAAGCGACAGTAGAGTTATAAACAAACCAAATCTTGATTAGCTATTTTCTGCGAAATATTTCAAATAATGTTCAATGGGAAAACAAAAGCTTTGTATTGTAGAAATAAAATTAATTTTGGTATAAAGATTTAGTAGAAATAAGATTGATTGGTCAAGTTTTAGCCTCGAGTATAAATGAGGGTAAATTCCCCATTATCAAAATAACTTTGATTTCATTGAACCAAATTCTAACAGCTGGCACAAGTATGGTAATTTAGTTCCAAACAAAAATAACATAAACTAACTTAAAATTTATTTAATGTTTATTTCATTGATTAGTATTGGCTTTTAATAAATAATTCGCTAAAATGAAAGCATTTCCTTTGAAAATTGCAAACAAGCTGTACATATTAGTTTTAATTTTATCTTTTTTGGGAGAAAATGCTTTCTGCAATAAAACTCAAATCCCTGCAACAAACTATCTATCAACATTCCAAATTCCTTATGTCAATTATTCAAGTTCAGAATCGGGAAATATAACAAGAGAAAAATATTTTTCGATCCATGCATATAATAAGACGTTTGAAATAAATATTTCCTTCTTTTACCCAGTTTATCAAGATACAAAAATAGTAACAATACTTAATGAAACGAATAAATCCACAAAATATTTAAACAAGAAACATGCACTATACAAAGGAAAAGTTAAAGGTTATCCGGATTCACTTGTTTTCGGTTATTTTCAAAATTCCGGGATTTTTAAGGGGTATATTGTAACAGATGAGATACATTGCATTGAATCCGACCCTATAGATGCCAGTAAGCCAATTGTATATAGATTCAGAGATGTAATTCCGCCAGGTTGCAAAATTACAAAAGGTCATGGTGATATGGATTGCTCCAAGACAAACTATTTTGATGAGAAATTTTCTGACTTAGCAAATTCTTTCATGAATGATTCATTTGAAGAAAAAGTTTCAAGTACGCAAGAGGCTATATCAAGACCGGATATTCAAGAATCACTTGCAGCAACATCGAGCCTTAGTAGATATGAGGTAGCTCGTACAAGTTCTTCTGAGCAACTGCTGCAAGAAAATGGTAATGATGAGCCCATAATTGAAGTATTGACTGAAGAAAAAGTAAATTTACATCAAGCTCCCAAAAATCAAAGTTCTAACCAAACATTTGAAGGGGAAAATGATCTATCGCTTTTACCGTAAGAATTTTTTCTATCATATTGCTATTTAAAGTTTCCAGCTAGAAATCCTAATCTTTCAGTAAAGTTTCCAAGCCGTTCTATTTTGAATTGGTAATCCAGTAAAGAACAAAATCCGTGTGTATAGGTTCAGGTGAAATAATTGAGAAGAAAATTACAGATGCTAATTTTAATTTATTTTTTTAGAGCATCACAACACAAAACACATATTTGCAATCAACCACATGGCTTGAGAAGCCGATAGATATACTTTTTGAGACTGGCGTCTCGTACACACAAAGTTTACAAATGAAGGTGGCTAAAGTAGCCCAAACAATTAGCTAAGCTTAAATAATGAGACTGACGTCTCCAATAATATATCCCGTGTAAAAAGATGGCTTAAGAAGCCTAATCAGTTAGATTATTATGAGACTGACGTCTCCAAATCATAACGATCCTAATGGTTAGGACCCCAAAAACAGAAGTTCCCCGTTACATAGACATGTACACTCTGTTTTATATCTTTTCTTTTCGGTCTCGAAGAGGAGGGGAGGAAGGTGTGTGGCCGGATGTTGTGTCAAAGTGCTTTCGATTCTCACACTTTCAGTCAAGTACATTAAAATAAAAAGATCCAAAAATTTCTTGAACATCCTTTCTAAAAATAATAGACTATTTTATGTTCAAAAATTTCGATTTTATGATAATCTCTTATTAAGCATTTAAACATTATTTACATGCATTCTATTTTATTTTATAAATTTAAAATAAACACAACCTGTACTTTTACATTGTTATCCTTGTATAATACTAGGCGAGTTCCCGTCTAATTAGTTTTCATGTGCAATAAATGACCGTTGAGTGATAATTACACCAAACCTTGTATAAATTTATGTGAGTACGCAATAAAAAACTAAGTTTAAGGACTTACATTTTTTTTAATATTCTATAAATGTCCTACATAAAGCATGGCAAAAAGCTGCTTAATTGGGACGTGATTCTTAGAAAATGCATTTGTTCGAAAATTAAATAAGTTAATCAATTTTCTCCTAGTGCTATCAATGATACATTATATTTTTCCCCAAATAAATCCATTAAAGTGGTAAAGTTAAGGAAACAGCTGTTTTGTGGTAATTAAGAAAGATATTCAATATAAGAACAGTTTGGTTGTTAGTCGTTCTACAATCAAATTTTTATGCACAAAGGTTGATTTGAATGAGATTATTTATCGTTCAAAGTATTCCAAATCACTATAAATATCATTAATACTGATGAAAATCAAACCATTTAACCAAAAATCAGAAAAAAGAGCATATGGCTTCCAGCTTTGCGATACAAAAATAAAAACTAAAAGCGCACTTTTAATATTGTAATTCAAAGCTACTTTGGTGGGTTTTTGTTTTTAGATTAAGAAATTTAGATTACTTTTATAACAGTGGTTCCAAACATATAGACATTTAAATTGTCCCACTTCATTTATGATAATCAACATGGAGATGAAGATAGAACTATTAAACCTAAGACTAACTCACCAATCGTTTTGATTCAGGTTTGTCAATCCAAAAATAGAAACTGAAAATAATCTTTAAAGAATGGAATTCAAAGCTAACTTAGTAATTTTCGTACTTTGAAAAGAGCATATGGATTATTTCTACAATGGTGACAACTAAAAATATGGAAGTTAAACTTCAATCAACACACATCGGGTTAGCTATAGAAAATGCAACTACTATTTGCGAATTTAATCAATTAGATTGGATTCCAGGCCATTCAGGAATTGTTGACAACGAAAAAGTAAATGTTCTCGAAAAAAAAAATCAGCCATTAATGAACGTATTATTCTATGCTTGATTTCCCCTGAAGAACTTATCCATAAGATAACAAACATTTTTATATATATCGATAATAATAACTCTACTTAAAGAATGAAAGTAAATATACTTCTAACATTTCGCACATGTCTTCTATCATAAAAATTCATCGAAGTTTATTAATTCACGCTTTGAAGAAGTGTGGCTTGTTAGAATTTGAACCAGATTTTTTCCAGCTAATGATAAATTACATAATTTCGGATTTTCATCTACAGATAAATGCTCTTTTGTAGAAAGAAAAACAATGGATCACATAATGCTTTCATGTTATCGGCACAGTAAGAAATTCTTTTAATAAGCAAAAAAAGGAAAACATGACATTGGAGCTATTTTTTTCTTTTGGATTTTTGATATGTCAAGGAACAATCGTGATAAAATTGAAGCATCAATTTCTTTTTTGAAACAAATTAATAGACTTTGATTTTTACTCATTTTAATTTTCAGACGCTCTAATTTCCACTCTATTTGTCAACAAACACTTTATTTATCTTCCTTATTTAAAATCCATCATATTGATTTTCAATAAATTTGTCAAAATCATCATTCCATAATCTTTCGTTAAATTTCACGGTAAAACTCACTCTTACTCAATGCAAGCTATAAATAAGCCTTTGAGCATAAAGCTCCAAAACAGTTTTTGTCGCAACTTAACTTGACCTTCTGATTTCCAGCATTTGATACGGAGATTATACTTAAAAATCAAGCGAAAAGTTTCGAATATTTTAAAAATTGTTTATATAAAAAAAATTTAATTTTTTCAAATTATAATAGTTTTATTTCTATTAGTGTAAAATAATTTATACTTGTTAGATAGTAGTTTTGGATTTAAGAGAGTTTAGAATTATAATTTAGTTTATTAGCACCAAAACGAGCTTAATGTAATTTATGTTGTGTTGTTTAATTAATTTCCTTAGCTGATTCTAAGTTTTAGTTAGTTTTATTCGAAAGTTTAGTAATTCATATAAGAGTTTTCAAACGCACGCGACTGAAAGAGTTTACCAAATTATTGACAGTATAATATCAAATATTTGTAAAAGAAATTTCCTTAATTGTAAGTTTTAAAAACAGTTTTATCTTTTAAATATTCATTAAATTGATTTTAAATTATACATATTAAATTAATATTATCAATTAATATCAAATTCTAATTGAAAAATTGTAATTATCATATTTCCTTACTTAAAGATTTTATTTTGTTAATATATCTATTATTCTTTATTGATTATAAGATTAAGAAGTTAAAGATAATTTAGAAATCAAAGATAAAAGTTTAATCACTTAAATTCTTTTATTTGCAGTTTAAGAGAAAAATTAGATTATATGTCTTGCAGCATCGAAGTTATTGTTAGCGAACCATCATTGAAAATGTTCCACTTTCATGTAGACGACATAGTCAAAGATGTCTTCTTACAGACTGAGATGATCAATATCATTTATAAGAAGTTAAAATTGGGGAACAATTCAAACAACATTCAATTAAATTTCCACGTGGAAAGTATTATTTTTCCTGGAGAAGATCTAATGACAAACACATCCAATAACATGACACTAGAAAATTTCATCGCCAAACACGGAAGAAAGAAGCCAGTTTGTCTCACGATTGGTATGTGAATAGTCACATCAGTGTGTACCATTTAGTTTACACTGATGCTTGAAATTTGATGAAAGTATTTACGTTTAAGTTGACAAAGATAAGCTAGGGAATATTTGTAGAATTTTATTGTTAGCTTTTTATTTGAAGTCATAAAATGATAAGATAGCATTAAGTGATAAACTAAAACTTGATAATGATTCAATGGATGTGTATTTTTCTTAATGTTAAATCCAAACTCAATTTTTAAGATCCAAATCATGCTAATTGAATAAAAAAATAATAATTTGATGATATTCGTCATTTGCTAATAATGCATGGCTCAAAATATATGAACTCTTTCTTTTAAGAATATTTTAACATTAAATTAATTAATATACTAATCAAATGAGATTGAATTTGATTTGGTGCAATTAATAAATTAACAGCTAAAAGCTATTATGAAAAAACTCAGGCCGTATCAGGAGTAGCATAGTAGGTAGCCGGGAAATACAAGCAGTTTTTTCCTTTTGACAGATTTATGTGCAGAAATGTATCACTTCTCTGGCATAATAATAGTCATTTAGATCGTAAAACTAAGACATTTTATTCCAAAGAAATCACTCTCTTTTGATGAAACTGCTTGATCAATGAAACCAAATGGGATTAAACATCATAATCATATACACGCAGATCAAAGGAAATAATTATTTTTTATATTTGATTTCTAATAGAATTATTATGAGGGAATATATTCTCTTCACAAATTTCGATGCAAGTTTCATGTTTGCTATTATCTGTTAAAAGATCCTTTAAAGAGAATTTTTTTCAATTAAATGCGAATCAATTTTTTATCATCTAAACTAAACTATTTTATCTATTTTGGTTGTATTGATGAATCAAATTAATTATTAGTGAAAACAGAAGAAAAAGAAATACCTGGTTGTTATCATTGGTTTTCATCGATAATTCTTAATTAAAAATGTCAATATCTAGCAATTAATGACTAAAAACATTTAAATTCATTGATTGAATATTGCATTGATGAGGTACATTCTATACCATATTTATGTCATTTATTCTCTTGTATAAGGATTTATTTATCAATGATCTTTACATTCAGAGATAATTTCAATTGTACACTGATGTATAAATGTGTTGTTTTTTTCTAAACATAGCAATAATATCCATAATTAATAAAGCAAATAGACACAGTGCATTGAAAAATTTTGTCTGAGAAAATAAACTACTTTTTTTGCGTACTGAAAAAGTACTGCTATGTATTGTAATTCTCCATTGAAAAAATATTCTATTTTCGTAAGGGCTAAGAAAAATGGATTCCTTTATCCAATTGAGAAATTAGTCTTTTCAGAAATTATCAATGGTGTAGTGGTATCGTTTCACACTCCCAATGCACAGATTTGTGGTTATATGGGAAAGGTTGACTCAGCCTTTCATTCCTTTAGTGGTTCGATAAGAGTGTCAAACGTGCTTGAGAACTAAACGTTTGCGGTTTCGTGATAGGCTGACAACCTAACATGGACATAAAACTGGCACCCCAAAACCCCGGGTCAAGGAGAGAGCTATGGGCACAGTAGGCCTTAACCCTTCGATGGGCTGTTGTGGCGCAGATTTTTATTTAGCTTAGATATATCAATATATTATGCAAATTCTTTTATTAAATGGTATATTCATAAATTAAATATTTTTGAAATATTCCAGTGCTGTTATTAAGAGATTATGTAAGATTTCCTATATCTTTTGACACAATTGTTTTTTTCAAGCTAAGCTATTAGTTATTTGGTTAATATTATGGCTGTCAATTCAGTAGGGCTCAATTCTTACTTAGATATTAAATGTAGTTCAAAGTTACAAAGATATTAAATGTAGTTCAAAGTCAACTTTAAGTCATAGAATTTGGTTCAGTTAATCTTCAAGTGCAATATGTTATAATAAAGCGTGAAACACACCAAAACTGTGTAACTTTTTACAATAATTTATTAATTTAAAATGATGATTATATTATGAGAAGTAAAAATAAAAGAAAGATAACTTTGGTGTTTTAAAGCGTTAATTTATAATTCTTTTGTTTATCTGTGCTGAAATACGTCCTTTTCCCTTAGCTTAATTCATGTTCAAATTTATTAATAATTTTATTTTTTATGATTTTATTAATAATTTGTAATGCTAAACCACTAATACGACTCAATCTTCAATTAAATTGAAATAATTGATCTTAGAAGCACATTATGGCTCAAACAAATCAGTGTGATTAAATTTAGCTTAACATTTTGTTCAACAATCTTACTTGTAATAAATGTGTCTATTTTATTCAGGTATTGACGTGACTCCGTCAGTATCCGGTAATGTCTTCAGCTGGTGTGGGATGAGCCACAAAAATGGTGCTTGCAATGATATGAATATTGCCCTGTTGAATTATGGTACCCTTGAAGATCCTGCTCCTATGGCTTTGTATTTTTCTTCTTATCTGAAGTGCGTCTCCCACTCCTTTGGATATCTAGATAAAGAAGAGGACTGTCTCAGAGGACCCTCACCAAATCCAGTGATGCAAACAGAACAGTACTTGCTTTCTGAAAAGCTACCTGATCTTCCATATGGAATACTATCACACTGTAATATTGAACAAATCGAAAAGAATTTACCAAGTAAATGTGAGTGTTTTCTTATATACTTGTACCTTTACTTATTTTTTATTTAGAAATTTTTGATTTGAGTATAGAAGCACATGTAAAGATTATTATAAAATATCTAAATAATCTCATTAGAGATTTATTAATTACGAATAATTATGGAATTAATAAAGAATCACAGGATCATGAGAGATCCAAAACTTTTGTTAGATCTGGATTTTGAAGATTGTATTTTATTCAAGGACAGTTAAAAGACATTTGATTAAGAAAATTTAGAAGATAATCTTTGTCAAGATTTCTAGAACTTCGACGAAACATCATGATAGAAAATTGAAAATTATATTGAAAATATTTAAATTTTTTAATTTCAAATCCTTTTATCAGAATTTTAAATTGAATTTTGAACGCGTGTTCACTCTCTCTTATAGTATTAAAAATGTATAAGAAATTAAAAACGAAATAACATAAAATGCGTACTGCATGTAAAATTTTCTTTTAAATGAGAAATATTCAGAACAATATATTTTCAAAGGTGCAAGACTTTCGAGCAAAGTACAGATATTTACAAATTCAATGTACTAATTTAGAAACTAAGTAAAGATCAATAATTGTGTTTTGAGAGTATAATTTAAAGTGAGTGGTTGATTGTATTTGTTTAATTTGCTGGTAACTTTAGGGTCATTTTTTGCCTCTTCTAGGCGTTATTCAACTACGTAATTCACAAAGTAAAATAAATAAAATTTAAACATATAATTTTCATCAAATTTCTGTATGAAAGCATGAATAACAAAACTATTCGTGCTGTTTTTGAAGCTATAGAAAGGAATTATTTAATATATAATATACACTTTAAAAAAATTTTAACAATTAATGAAGTTACATCCCAAATTTAAAGAGACATTTTACAAATTATTAAACTTTATTATAAGTAAAGCCGTCGGAGCAGTCGGAGATTGTATCAATCAATAGTTAATGCAACTCCGTTTATAAATGACTTTATTGGCATCACGTTGTGAACTACAACTCTGTTTTAGTGCATCAATTAATAGCAATTTTTTAGTTATTATTATAACTGTAACATAATAGATGCAAGTAAATTTCGCTTCATATTTATGGAATTTCTATAGTTTTAGTTAATTTGAATAGTTAGTTATATGTATGTCTCCTTCGCTGATTACTTTCAGATAATGTTTTTGTTAATTTCTATAATAATTAGCCAAAATATTCTCAATTTGGTTTGAAATGTGTTAAATAAAAATGGTTTATTAAATCAAAATGACCATTAAATTTCTATTCAGCTATTAATATTATTCTATAATAATTATATTATAATAATAAACATTAAAAATAGTCTAATGTATAAAATATGTTTTTCCAGACACATTTATAATTTAATAACGTAAAATTAAATAATTTTAATTTTTATTTTGCAAGGTAAAACAAAATTTCATCTTTAATTAATAACAGTCTTTACAATTAATTTAAAAGAAAAAGAAAGTTTTGGAAAGCATTAAAATAGTATATAATAAAGCAATAAAATAAAACTTTTAAATTTGAAACTTAATCAGTTGAAAATTAAATAGCACATATTTTTCCTTTTCTATAAAAGACGTTCTATAATTCACTAACATTTTTTGAAAAATTTATTTGAAGTTCGATACCAGCTACTAAATTTAACATGAATTTTTCTTCCGCTTCCTATGATATAGTGATATATGTGCTGTGTGCCAACGTGGATGCTTGGGAATTTTCCGGTTGCAATAAATGAAAACGTCTTACTATATATAAAATGCATTTTCAGGTGGCAATAGGATGTGGGAGTTTAAATATCTTAAGAGATTTCTGCTCTTTGTCTATCAGCAACGCGCTGTCAATTTTCTATAAGATGAAAATAAAGATTTTAATTTTAATTACTTATTTTTACATGCTTTAATTGTAAATTTAAATTTCGGTAACTTTAGACTGCTGATAATCTTTAGTCACATTAAAATTTTTATGGCTTATAAATTATTTTTGTAGACTGCCTTATAAAGTTGAATCAAACTTCCTGTGGAAATGCTATTAAAGACGAGGGCAAACTATGCGACTGCGGTTCTGGACTATGGTGCAAAGAAGTCGACAGTTTACCATTACTTATGAATGAAACAAATATCGTTTCGAATACAAATATTTCCTCTTTGAATTCGCGAGCCAACTGTTCTTCCTTCAGTCCTTGCTGCAAAAATAGTTCCATTTTAAAGAAAGGAGTACGTAATTTATGGCCAAAGTGGCTCTTAAGTAATTTTGTAATAAGTATTTCTAACACTAGTGGTTATCAAATAAACTAATTTTCAATGTTTGCAACCTTACTTCTAAATAGACAAATCAAAAAGTAAAATAAACTTCAGTAGAAAGAAGCAAAATATAAACATTAGTGTAAAAAGAATTCTTTATTGAACAACAGTGGCAAAAGTCACTTTAGAATGCAATCTCTTAGTGAATTCAATCATTCATCGTACTACGGCTTCTAATTTCTTGTAGCATTACCCAAACAATTTATTTCAGACAGTTAAAACTCTCATCCATATGAAGATTCTGACTAAAGAACTTGATTTTGATAAACGAAAGGGTATGTTATCTTGCTAAACCATCGTTGCATTGTAGATGGTTTGTAGATTGCTTTTTGAAATTCAATTGGATTTTGCAATATATAATGGACTGTTGTCTTTTATTTTCAGTTTGGAGTGGAATGCATTTTAAGAGGTATTATGAAATTCTCTCTAAGCAAGTTTGCTAGAAAATACAACTCTTACTACTCATTAGACACCCTTCACTTACATTTATGTTTTTAAGAGAATATCACCAACGTTTATTGATTTTATTATTAGTTTTAGCTGCAGTTGCAGTTAAACTATCGATGGGGATAAGTTTCAATAACTCATTTCAGTTCAGTTCTTATTTTTATCTTTATGAGTGTAATGTAGAAAATTTTCCTCCGAGATTAGTACATATACAATTAAATTACATTTTAAAATTAAATATGTTGACTAAATTAACGTATTTAATATCAATAAGACAACTAAATTAAATATGTTGACTAACAAATAAAACATCAAATATTTATTTAGGTTAAATGTCATGACAATAACTCTAATTGTTCCATTGGCATTTGTGACGGCAAGTCTGAAGAATGCATTTGTACTGAAATCGAAAAGATGAGAGCTCCTTGCCAAAAATTAGAGTGCGGAATGATCCCGTGTGCACGCATAGGACTCAAACCTTGTTTATGTACTGGAAAAGACGAATGTCTCATTTGCTGCAAGAGACAGGATACTTGTTTAACTGCCACTTATGATTTGAAATTGGCTGGAGACATTCTTTTTGCATTTCCTGAAGGGACAAAATGCACGAGAGGAATTTGCAGGTAATTGTAATTCTCCGTGCACTGTTAATTAAATTCTGTACATACCTATTATTTTAATATTATCGATTGTCACACTCATCAATTTGTTATCTAAAAATTAAAAGTATCTGACACTATACTTCTGGATTGGCAGTCGATTTAATCATCTATTGTTATCTAGATATGTTTTTAAAGAATCTGTGAGAAATTGCTTATTTGACTCTGAGTTAGAAATAAAAATAAATTGAAATTCTTTATAATGGCATACATTCATAAATAAAAGAAGAGAGAGGATCCCGTACTATACCATTTGGTTATCGGGTTTAGTCCCCTAGTCACCATAGGAATATTAAAAAGTAAATAAAATACGACCAGAAAACATGACGTACAGAGCGCAACTATTGTGTGTCTGTAGAGTCTTTGATTAAATGATTGGTAGGGAAAATATAGTCATTTCAGTTGCGAAGTCTGACTAAAAGTTTAGGTTTTTTTAAACATAATGTGTTAAAAGTCTGAGTCTGATTAAGCTGTGGAGCTGCTAGAAGCGGGGCTCCTGTTCTTGCACAAATCAAGATCTTTTTCTGTTGTGAGCTTAGTGATTAATGTTAATTTTTTCTTGTAGAGAATTAAACGAAGGCAGAATCGAAGAAAATCGTGTAACTATGGTTTTGAGGGCATATGATATGGTGCTGGATCATGGGTGTATTATTTGATGTAATGGAAGGGTTTGCCTTCTTTGCCGCAGAAACAGAAAGATAAACTTGTTGTTTGTTTTTTTTTATTTATTTTTTTAAGTCATGTTTAGTAACGAAGTAATTTATGTACGGGTTATCCAGTAAGTGTGGCTCAGAGACTTTAAGAATTATTTTGATAGTAGTTCTTCTCTAGGGGGCTTATCCATGTGGTTTGCCTTGATGCTAATTTTTGCTATTTAAGAATATGTTTCATGGAGGAGTGGGACCACGCGAGATGATATTGATCAAATTTTGGAAATTTGGTTGATTCTTTCTCAGCCGTGTCTGCAAGATCATTGCCTTGGATGCCTATGTGAGCTTTGGTCCAGATTTTACAAGAATTTGCTGCATCGGTTATCAGTGACTGAATTAGTTGAATGATGGGTTTGTAATGAAGAGGGTGGTTGATGGCTAGAAGGGTAGATTGATTGTCCGAAAAGATTGTTACTAGTGGCTAATTGGAGTTTAAGGCATGCTTTGTGGCTTTAAGGATGGCTGGAGCACAGCCTGGAATACCGTATTTGGGGATTTAGCAAGAATTTACTTGTCGTGATGATGTTGTCATTGATTAGTAAGACAAAAGCTGGTCCAGCTGATTCGTCTATTTTAACCCGTCTGTATATTATTTGGGGTGGTTGGGAATAGGCTGTAAGGTTGAGTGTTTTTATGATAACTGTGATTCCTAGATGGCGTTTTCCTGGGTGAATCAGATCTTTATGAGTCTCTATTTGCTCTGGATGACATATTTCCCCTTCGATGTTGACTGATTTTCTAAGTTGGAGAATTGCTATATGTAATGCTTCGTATTTAAATTGGAGGTGGTGTAGAGGAGTGCCGGAGAGAATGGTGAGGTTGATTGACGGTGTGGTTCGATACGTCCTTGTGATTCTGAGAGTGAAGAGTCGTTTCAGACTGGAGAATAGTTTTATCTTTCGTGTCATCATGGGGAATACCCAAAATAAGGGTGCATACAGGACGATCCGTTGGATGGTGGTGTTGTAGATGATTTTGAGAAATTCGCCTCGAAAGTCCAAATCGCGGCTTATCATTCTATTCTTTGGAAGATGGGGAGGACTTTTGTCTTTTTTATGTTATGGTGTAAGAATGAGAGCTTATTGTGACCCCGAGATAGTAAAAACCTGGCTAAAAAATGACAATTAGAAATATTTTATTAAGAACTGTTAGCATTATTTTCAATAAAAAAAATTTGTGGATATGTTTCACTCATTCTTGATGTTGCTTTTTATTTAAGTTCTTAATCTAAATTAAATTATCAAGGATTTTTAGTACTACATTTTCAGTTACAAAAAAATTCTCATCTTGAGTTTCTCAGTAACTATTCTCATCCAAGTTAATGGCAATGTATAAATTATTTTTAAGCAGGTTTGATAGATAATATTTTATATACAGACTAATTATCACTCAATCCCAATAAAACTGCTAATAAAGCGCAGTCAATTGTAGGGAAATAAATCACAATAAAGTATCGTGTGACGATTCCCAAATTCAATAACTTCCACATCTTTCGTACATTTCTTCTACACTGTCTTCCAAAAGTTAAGGGATAACTGGTTTTTTGTGCCTAATTAGAAAATTAATAAATCTAGAAACACCAAATTTAGATGACATATGCACAAAACAGGTACATATTGGTACAACACGGAATTTTACATAGAAAAAGCTCATGAATGATTTAAAACAAAAAAGGGCTATCTCGTTGGAAAAATCCATTCTTGAAAAGAAATAACCACAGTTTCATGTAGTTAATTGCCATAGACATATGAAAAAGATTTTAAATAAAGGATTTGCTTCTGTAGCTTATGTGAATGCATTGGTGGCATTGATTTAACATGTTATCAATTATGTTGTTCTTAACCGAAATGGCACTCTAAGATGGGACACGGAAGATGTTTTCTAGCTCTCTTTCAGGCCTCAGAAGAAGACTTTAAGCAGATGCCGTATCAGATTCAGGTCTGGAGATTGATCTGGCAATTCCATTCTCTCCAAACCAAAACCCTCAAGATATTTTCCAACAGATCGATGAAGTCGTGCATTATGATTATTGTGCATTAAGGATTTCATCAGAATGAAGTCATTGCCAATTACACCGGCATATGTGCGAATATATGGATCAAGGATCTCATCCCTATATCTCACACCAACCACAAATCCTCCCTGGAACACATGCAGGTTAGTGTGATTACTGAATGTGATTATGTGGTTAGTGTGATTACTTAATCAAAGTTGAGATGCTCAACGCTTTGAAATAATAAAAAGCAAAATATTATTTTCTTCATTACAAATGACATGTGACATCAAAATTATTTGTACGAGTCATGTTTTTATGTACCTTCTACTATTATTATTTAAAACCATATAATTTCATAGTTTTCTCAGTTAAAAAACAAGCATATATGTTTTGTATATCTTTCTCATGTCTCCTTTAGAAGAGGGGTTTGTCATAAAACGGAATATGTGAAGGTAACCGAAACTCTTCAAGCAGCTGCTCCCAAAAGAAAATTCAGCAACATAGGCAGCAAAATCAAGTCGGATGGTTCTTGCTCAAGAAATTCTTGGCTGTTTGGTCTCTTGGTAGTTCTACACTACATGATATTCCTTATTTATCACATGTAATGATTGAATTATCTCCATTCGAAAGCTTAATGTTTTATTATATTGTTATAATAAAACATTAAGCTTTCGAATTATTAGTTCTTGTAATAGTATTAGTTCTTGTAATTAAATTGAAGGTATTTATGAATAGCAAAAGATATTTTTTTAAATTGATTGACAAAAGGATCACAGATATAGAGAAATTTGTCAAAAATGCTTTTAATCCACTTTTTGAGAGTTTGACATGCCATTACTAGCTATTATAAAAAAAATTGATGAACAATATTTTATTATCTTAATATTTTAAATTTTTTCATTTGAAATAATATTTTATTTTTGTATTGTTTATTACATTTTATTGTACTTTTTAATAATATTCTTTCAAGGGAATTATTTATAAAACTTTGTACTTTGCCTCCTTTATTTTCGCTCTTAATTAAACTTATACATTTTTACGTGTTAATTTATATTACATTATATTTTTTATTTTTATACCATATTAATTTATATCCCAGTTTTTATTTTATTTCCTACTTTCTTTTTCTCACCACACCATACCAGTGGATGGACATTAGATTCTACTGAATTGATATCATTCATAAGATCTCTAAAATTGATTATTTCCTCTTGGGATGAACATATTATCTACTAAACATAAAATGGACGACTTTCCTATAGAAACAACCACAATTTTTTTTAAAGAACTACGAAAAATCATGATATCTGTGAATGATCAGTGATGAAACAAAATTTCATGAAATCACTAAATGGTTGCTTATTAAGTTTTGGAGAAAAACATTAGAACTACTTCTAAATATGTATTACTTCAAAATAACAATAATTAAAGATTCTTGTTTGATATATTTTGGTTTAATTTTGAGTTAGATATTTAAATTAATAACTCTCTCAATATAAATAAATTTTTAAAGCTCTCACACACAAATATTTAATTTGCTTTTAATCCAATGTAGGTTACTTTATAACTTCACCCTTAATCGAGTAGAAATAGAACTTGAAATGTTAAGTAGTCGCTGTAGTCTGATAGATATGCCCTTTTTCCCATTTCTGGAAATAGAGAGTTTAATACTTTATACCTCTGAAGACTATCATAAAAGAAATATTCGTACATTTCATTTTACAGTGTTTTTTATATTCCTTCGTGGGTACACCATAGAAATTTGGAAAAGAGGATGACAACTGGAATGCTAATTTTTAATTCAAAATTATCCACGTTCTTCAGTTCACAGAAAAAAAGACAGTATTAAGGCAGTTTACTAAATACGAAAACAAATAAGTGTTCAAAACTGAGTATTTATTCTTAAGTGCCTCAGTTGATGCTCCTAACACAGATGACGTCAGAAAACGAGCAATTTTCTTTCCTAATAATCATACGCCTACGTCATTTGATTGACGTAGAACTTATTCAGAGGAAGAGTTTTATTTTTGTAAGGTTATACCGGAACAAATAATTTTGAAATGCTCATCCAATAAATGCTGTAAAATCACTTCCTATTTCTTCTATTAAAAGATCAAATATAATTGAGGATAAGGTACATAGGGGTATTTTACTTAAGATTTTAAGTAAAATAGTTCCATGTTAAGTCTTTTCTCATTAATTGATCATGTGTAATTATTTTATCTTTTTAAAGATGATATTTGTAAAAATAAAAATATTTTATTTTTAATTTACTGAACTAAGTTAAAAAATATTGCACAAATTACATCTTATCCTTAAAGACAATTAAAAAACTGTTATAGTATGAGCTATAGATTTGAATATTAGTCAGGTTAGTTACAAAAAAACTTTTCCAGCTGCTTATTTTTATTGCCCAGACAGCTGAAAACAATGAAGTCGCTCCACTACATCAGCGAAAGGGTATTATACACTACATAACCTTTAATGACTACAGATATTTGAATAAATGTAACTGATAAATACCATTTTGAAGAAAAAAATTTATAAAAAAGTTAAATTTTTATAAAATTATATATTTTTTTAATTTATTCCTTGGAAAAGCAAATATATCTAATCTAGGGAGCTTAGGAAATTTCTGTCCATATGTTCATATAAATATATTAATTAAAATTTCAGGTAATATTCAGGTAAAGAATAAATTTAATATTGGTGAAAAATTCTTAAATAAAATGGGAGCTTAGATTCTCGATAATTTAGCTTTTAAATTGAATAATATTACAAGTTATAATAAAGAGAAATATTGATAAAATACATTATCTGTTGAAGTTCTGAGGCAAATTCTGAACCCCAACAGTAAAAAACAAGCATCTAGATACATGAAAAGCATGCTCAATTTACATAACCAAATATTTGCATAATGCGATCAAATAAGGCTGAATAAAAAACCATGGAAACCATACAAGAATTTCATCTATTTCAAAAGATTTCTATTCATTTTTTTTAATATAGCAATGGGAATCTTATAGACACAAGTGTTTCCTGGGAGCTGTACTATAAGAAAAAATATAAGTTACTGCTGAAAGTTATGCACACTTAATAGTCAGTTTCTACCAAATTTCTGTCAAATTTATTCAATATTAAAAAAAATGGGTACCTGCATATTAATATCCTTGGATAAGTTTATTAGCGGTTCTGCGGTCCTTTTTACAAAAGAGGACTAAATCACCCGGAATTTGCAGTTTAAATTATACTCCAATCTACCTCAAATATCCACATTCGAGATGGAACTCGAAGACACGATCTGTTGAAGCAAACACCCTTACAAAAAAGCAATAAAAAACACCAAACAAGATTAAGCTATGCTTATGGAGTTTCGAAACACGAATATGGTTGTCATCAGAAGTTAGATTTAGATACAAAGAATAGAATATTGTACAGAAAATTTTCATATTTAACATAAACTCTGGATTCATCTTCACAAAGAAAGCCATTCCCGATTATTTTCGAAACAGAAAATTAAATAAAGAAAACTTTAAAAGTATTATTTCTCTTACATTTTAAGCTGGCCCTCTCCATCTCTACCAATAGCCTACAAGTTCCCCAATAAAATAATGATGAAGTTCTACAACTGAGAAAAAGTTAACACTCTTAGAGTTACCCTTAAAAAACTCCAAAACTGTCAGCTCTTATGGAGTTTACCATCTATATTACCTTCCTGGTACAGAAGGCAACAGATTGCATCCTTGACAAGAATTCAAAATAAATGTTTTTGTAAATAGTTATGTCTAGGAAGTGAATGGAAGCACACATAACTTCAACACACTGAATCAGGAAAATGGAGATTTTATAATTTTTGTTAAACAGGATAATTCTCTTCCTCTTAACAACTACAGTGTCATTATATGAGCATATTGTAATATTTCACTTGCTCAAACTAATTTTTTGATATTACTTAAGGGCTGAAAAGAATCAAGTTGGCCCATAAGAAATCCATCCTTTGCCAATCTATTCACCTAATCATATGTAATAAAATATCTCAGTGGCTCGAAATCCTCATGTGAGCTATGCTTTTCTTGAATGCATTTACTTCGAAAAGCATCATTCAACAGAAACGGATCATTTTCACCATAATGTAGATTTTATGATGAACTACGAAGTAACAGCTTGAAAATCAATGGTAAACACAATATAGGGATGAAGGCTTTCTTTAATTTAATATTACAAGTGGTAGAGCCGCAATTTCTCTCTCAAAGCCGTCATAATATTTCCTCCCAAGAACAATTAACACTGAAAGTACTTGAATATATAGGCTCCATCACTGGCATTTTAAGATTATTTTCTTCTAAGCCACGATTATAAACATGGAATTATTTGTTAGGAAGATACTTTCTATATTTAAAAGTCAAAGTAGAGATTTCTAATTCATTTTGAATATAAAAGTGTTTATTGACATTCCAAACAAGATCCAGATGGTTTTCCAACGTGACCTGATTTAAAACAAAACTTAATTTCAATAGGAAACAAGACTATGGGAAAAGTATCAACATTTATGTAGACAATCATAAGAAAGGAAATATTGATTTTTAAATATTTTACTTGTTAACCTAAAATAATCTAAAAAAGTTATTTGCGATTTTTTTCAGTAAGGCTTGTTTTCCTTTGGTATATTTCACTTTAAGGTTCTAGTTTTCCTGGAGTATCACAGCAACTATAGAAGTTGGTTCAGTGTCATCAGTGATCAATTGCTACACGTTATTTTGGAAAAAATTGAACTTGTTTATAAGATATTTTATAGTTTCCAAAACTTTATTTCCATATTGAATAATAGGTCGAACATAACTTTTATAAACCATGTACAAAATATAGTGAGTGGACTCCCAAGCAACTAGCTGAACTCTTTAAAAACCTTGTTCTCAGATAATTTCTATCAATAGCCATATTAATGTTTTTTATTTCAAAATTATAATCAATATTATTACTATTACGCATGAAACTGTAAATTTAAAAAAATATAATTTCTTTTTATTAATTTTTTTTTTTAATTTTTATGCATTTTAACAGGAAGAAATATAGAAATTATCTAAATAGCTGACTTACTTTAATAGAGCAGAAAGTTAAATTAAAAGCTTGAGATGTATGAAAATTTAAAAAAATTTAAATTAAATTCTGAAAACAAAACTAACTGAGTTCTAATGTTGTACAATATTAGTCAAATAATTTATCATATTTATCGTACTCTTTTCTTTAAAAAATAAAAAAAGTAAGCATTTAAAAGCTGATAATAGCAATATCATCATAATCTTCTAAAATGAAAAAAAAGATAAATGAAACAAAACATGAAATTGATTAAAAGGAATTGCATGAAGTTACCCTCACAACAAAGTTTATTTTTCAAGGTTGGATTTCTCTCTTTCACTGACGATAAATATATTACCACGCATCCGTTCATTGCACATTTCCTTTATCTTCTTTTTTTCAAATTGCGCAACTTCAATCGAAACTTCAACGATAGTTCTTTTTTTATTCCACTTGGGCTCTAATTTATTTTCCACGCGGAGTTCAAACGCTTCATTTTCTCTGAGAAGATTCATTGAGGTGGATACCTTAATCAGATATGGATGTCATTCCGAGCACATTGTCTGATGCTCCTCTTTTAACGATTTTCATTGGAATTCTGATTATTTTCCTTATATACAAGTAAGTTAGATTAATATTATTACTGTCTTTTTCAATAGTTAAAGTTATAGACATAAGATACAATTAATTTATGATTTGATATTTTGTTGTGTGTGATGTAATACAAAGATATGAAAAACTTTATTTCCTTCTGATTCGTTAATCGAATTAATTTTTTTTTCTTTTTGCATAATGGGATGTGCTTATTCTGCAAAAAAATGTGACACAAATTTATCACCTAACATTTTTTGTTTAAAATATTTATCTTCAAAAATGTTTCTTTGCGTTAAGGAAATAATGTCTTTCAGTTTACTTTTAAAGTAATCTAAATTAATGTTTCTATGAAGAGCATTTCACACTTACATTTTATTTTATTTTATCAATTAACATTTCTCAATTAAAAATAAATTTTGTCATTCATTTTCAACATATTACTTAAAGAATACACATTAATGTCAATATGAAGCTTAAATTTAAAATTTTTATTCTCTATAAGGATTCGAAAACTAGTTTTTCTTAATTTAATCATCGGCGTTCTTCCAACAATTTCAAATGGATATACATTCCTCAAAAATAAAATTGCAATAAAAAGAGATAATGCATGAACCATCATGTAAATTTGAGGAGTGTCAAAGGTAATGTAGAGATGGGAGTTAAAATTGTGTCGAAAACTGATGACACATATTTTAGCATTCAATTAATTATTTACTATGCTCTATGAGTGCACAGAACACAAAGTAAAACAAAATCAAGAGGGATAGATTCCCATCTATATGTTTATATGATTTGGATGATGGATGTATATATGATTAAATTTGTGTATGCATCTGATCACATGATATTCAAAATCAGGCTATGAGAGCTAGCAACTTTCCTTTCTCATAAACAGCATCTTAGGTTCTGTGTAGCATTCGCGATTTTCGAAGAAGCATAATAAATTCCTCTGAGACGTCAACGAGTTCAATATTATCAGTTAACGATCGGGTAAACGCTGTCAAATTATTGAATTCCATGAACTAGATTTGTTGCTGTGAGCAAAATAGCAACTCGCGTTATGCACAATTTTAGTACCATTCAGCACTGTATCATATGATGGGTTTCGGAAGGCTTAAGTACATGTCGAAGAGGAAGTGGTAAGCACGTGAGAGCCCTCAGATCGAGTATTCACTACTTGACTATTTGAAATCTTTTTCTCCCCGGCATGTGACATTCGAAGCTGGTTGCATCCAGGACCAAAGGACCTGTTTTCATTAAACCATGCGCAACAGATTGCATGAAGTGCAGTTAGATGCACAGGTATCAGCAACAGGGGTACCATGACCACTCAACACAGAGTTAGATATATGGCTTTGTGTCATGATCATTGTACCTGGACCATTGAATGGCAACAGGTATTGTTCATGGAAGAATCTCATTTCTGTGTAGAGGAATGACCGACATCGATGGTCATGGCGGCGACTCGATGAAAACTATGAATGAACCCTCTCTCTCTCACCGAGATTCAAACAGGTTTTACACCAGCCATCATGGATAATGTTTAACAATAGGACACCTTTGGTGCACATTGTCAACCATTTGATAGAGGAGCAAGTTGTGGAGCCTGCTGTTCTGCTCTTGTTGCAAGGTGTACCCAACAAGGCATTCTATCAATACCATGCTAGGCTCATGTCCCACGACAAACTTTTAACATGCTCATTAGATATAACATTTTTCCCTGGCCTCTGAACTACCCAAATATGAATCCTATCAAGCACTTGTGGTATTACATCGAACATAACATGAACTGAGGAAATCGCACTCAACAGTGGACCTACTTTGCCTATGGTTACTTCAAGTCTGCCTTCAATGGACTAATTGATAGAATTCTTCGTCAGATTGAAGCCTGAATAGCTGCCTGAGGTAGGCAGATTGATTACGGAATCAATTAGCTTATAATGATTTCATTTGTGTGTTTATTAATTATTTGCAAATCTATTTCATCATTATCAGTCCTGAAATATGCATAAATCTGCTTGCATTATTTCTTGGCGATGCAATTTCTTTTTTAAGATTATAAATCAATTCAGTTCCTAAAATCAGTTGTTTTTGTTTTTCTGTTATTTTTAATCTTAATTTGATTTACACCCAATATTTTTGTATAGATTTTATAATATTTCAATATAATCCTTTTTTTTAAATTATATATAATTTAAAAAAAAGGATTAATGTTCTATACAAAAATATAAATTTTATTTTGTACATTTATATATATTTTATTGTTTATACTATAATATATTTTTGTATACTTTAAAATATGTTCTATAGTTCTTATACATTTTTTTTATAATTATATTACTTTCATTAAACTTTTTTTAAATTTTCAATTTCACTACTATTATTTTTTCCATGATTTCTGTTTTTTTATGTATTTTATTTCACATCATTTTCTTGTTTTTAGTTTTAAATTCATGATCTATTAATACACTTTCAACATTAATTATTTTATGAAGGATTTTAATTAGGTTATTGTGTAATACTTCTGCCGACAATGACTGTTTTAGCCGAGGATCTAGTAATCTGTATCACGACCAAATATCGATGTTTAATCTTACTTTTCTTTTTCATGTGACACCTAATACTTGATTCTACAAATCATTTAGTATGATAGCTATTCAAAACTAGGATATAATAATAGGATAGGGACTAAGAGCTCTCAAAACAATATGCTTTCGCATTGTAAGCTGACCAGTTCGCTACATTCTGGACAGATGAACGACTCCTAATGAATCTGATTATTATGTTACATAAGCATTTTGTTGACGAGAAAACTGTTTTTCATTTTAATCTACTTCTGCCAAATTTAATTTATAAATATATGATTTTGATTATGCATGATAGTTTTGAACCGATACAAAATGTTTTCTATTCCTTTCAATTTAAAAACTGTTTGAAACAAGTGTTTTCAATACAAGTCTTAAGAATTTTCCTGTAAATAAATAAATAAATATTGTGAATGATTCGATTAAAATTACTAGAAAAGACTATTTTCTTTAGTTATATGTTTGTATTATTCTATATAAAATGAAAAAAATGTCAGCTGTTACAGATAGTTCAAATACACACTAACCTAATCAATTTTATAATTATCCTAGAGTAAAGATTTTGTTCCGAATATCTTTATTTGAAGTGATATGCTCTAAGATAATGTTAAAGAATAGTTTACGTTTTTCCTATGTATAATTTACGAACTTATTTGCATTGTAATATATGTTTACGAACTTATTTGCATTGTAACATTGTAATATATGTTTTGTCTTTTTATATTTTTGAAATAAACATACCATTTAATTTCTCTCGTACACATTTTACCTAAAAATACATTCATACTGTTTCCTCATCTAAATTTACATAAAATATTATGCAAAACAAATTGGATTATATCCTTTAAATAATATAAAATCTATATAAGATACGAAGATATACATAAAACAGATTGTAATCCCCACTTATATTTCATATAAGCTGGGATTACCTCTGCTTAGTTGTTATATTTATTGATGCCTTATATTTAGATGATGAAAGGAAATTTTATTACAATATTTGTTACACAATTGTAGATACTTTTTTTGACTCTAATATCCGGCTGTTAGGAATATTTTCCTTTCTCAATATAATTGGCAGAATTAATAGGATCCTAAATATCATGGTTTTGAAAATACGGGTGGGTAAACATAAGTTAGAAACAGAGGTGAAGCAAAAAAAACCCAGATTTTATTTTATTTGAAGGTTATTGTGTGAGTATGACCTATTTTTTACATACCATTATCGCTTTTAATGAGCAAGACGGATCTTCAACTGAGTCGGGTGGAGAAATCAGCTACCTTCAGAAAGGAGAATGACGTATTTTCTAACCAGGCTTATAATTATGGATGTATGTAATACGGCTTACTTCAAGATTACAATTATTGTGTAATAATAATTGTTTCATTATTGTTATGCAATTATGATAATTAATTATAATAATACAATCATTATGCTGTACCTCCTATTTTGCAAAATTAATTAAAGATTTTTAAATCTAAGCGAATTCATATCATTCTAT
>JAPDSC010032441.1:50663-80693 GCA_026290005.1 Latrodectus geometricus
ATAGCATGTTTTACACAATTAATTAATTAATAGTATTCGCTATATTTAATTTTTTTACAGATTGCCTTAAACACATCAAATTTAATTTATAAATTTTTGTTTCGCGGCTATTTCCGTTTCTAATAATTTAGTTGTTTGGTCACATCATTTGAACAGGTCACAAAAGGCTTAAACTTTAAAACTTGGATGATAATATAAATTGTAAAAAAATCAAAGTAAAAGAGTAGTTTGTAAAAATAAATGAATTTAATATTTACTAGAAAAAAAATTAGTTACCACATCATTTCCCAATTGGATGAACTTTAAAGTACAACAATGTACTTTTGATACTATTTATTACACTTTAACATTTATTGAAAATTCATTATTAGACATTTCTAAAGCGTTATTTAATTCCGAATTTTTTTTTTTTTTTTTTTTTTTGTAAGTGAATGGCTTAGTTTATCGCAATGCCAGATATTAGATAACTATTATAAGTATGAAAATATCTCTTCTTTTAGTCAAAAATCTAATTAAAAATACTTTGCAGATGATATGATTTCAATTGTCTGTTACCATTAGTGATAACAAAAGATAAAATTTTATCAAATGAGATAAAATGTTATCAGTGAAATAATTATTACATTTGTGGTGACATAAAAGATAAATTGTTATCAATACAAATAGCCATTACATTTATGTGTGTATATAAATATTAAGTCATATGCCGATGTTTAAGCTAATAAAGAAAATGCATATTTATTAGAAGCTTTGTGTATTGTTTTGAAATGTTATTGAAAGTTTTAAAATACTTGAGCTTGTAAAAATAGGAATAATTGGGAAACAAAAACTCACCCTATGATTTGTAAAATACTGAAAATCTTTCACTAAAATGTTTTTGACATATTCTGGATCTCCCACAGAAAGAACTGCCTTATTCCCTTCGTAATACCTGAAAATCATGAATAAGACTTATGAATGAATATTAATTCTGATTGAACTCTTTATCTCATTAATAAACTTAATATAAAATATTCGTTATTATCTTATCATAATACCTAAGAATCATATATAAAGTTTGCAACTGAATGCTAATTCAAGAAGTACATATTAAATAGAAAAAAAATCACGTATGCATAATATAATTAGAACACAATAGCTGAAAATCATATAAAACAGTTGTAATTTAATGTAAATTAAATGTACATATTAATCAACAAAAGATAACGTATTTGCACATCTTCACAAATTCCATAATCTTTTCAAATTCGACATTCGTATCAGATGATAATGTCTGAAAATCATAAATGTAGTTTGCTACTAACTATATTCTGAAAATTACGGTTAAATTTTCAAATATTCCTCATTAATAACATGAATTTTGAACGATATTTATTAACCATTTGAAATATAATATATTCTGCAACCATATTTCGAGATCATATTATTTAAAAATCATGAATAAAGCTTGCATTTGAAAATTATTTTAATGTACATAATAATAACTGAAAAATAAAGCACTCTGTGATTTTTTACCAAATATCTTAAAATCATATATATAGCTTGCATTTGAAAATTATTTTAATGTACATAATAATAACTGAAAAATAAAGCACTCTGTGATTTTTTACCAAATATCTTAAAATCATATATATAGCTTGTCTAAATGAATATTATTTCATTACAATTATTAGCAAATAAAAGGTAATAATGTTCTGCACTAATTATCTTAAATTTCTTCTCTTATTTAATTATTTATTTATTTTTTTGAAACAAAGATCATCGTGAATCAAAAATTGTAATAAAGTAAACAGCGAAAATACTTTACAAAACAGGCAGAAACGACTTAATTTTTTTCCAAATAATTATAATCTGAAATATGCCGCCCAACCTGTCTAGTGGTTAGCGTAACTGACTACGGGTTGGGAGGACCTGGGTTCGAATCTCGGGTATGGATGTACTTTCTCTTTCTCTCTTTGTGTTTCTTGTCCTTTCCTCAGATGATGGATGAATGTGGCAGGTGCCCACCGGGTAATGATAAAATGAGTAGCAGTTTCCGGCCTTGTTGCGGCAAATGAGCTAATGTACTTACTTGCTCAAGGGTCACCGCCATTAGAAATAAAAAAAAAATCTGAAATATTATAAACGTAAAAAATAAAAAAAAAAATAAAAAACTCCATGAATAAAAATGACTACATTCATTAAAAAAAAAAAGATCAAATAAAGGTGTTCTGGAGGGTAAATGTGTCTTTCTATTGATTTGAAGGCAACGGGTTAAATACTTGATGGCTTGGGATGAGAATTGGGTGTTGGTCTTTCTTTGGGATTCAATATTCCACCACTGATGGGGTGTGGAAGTCGGAAAATAAATATAGAAAAGTTTGGGTTTTATATCTTCCTATGATCGTGAATCAAAATTATGTTGCGGTTGGCTGTACATGAAACCTTCAGTTGGCAGAATCATATAGCCTGAAAAATATTGCAACTAACTCTATCAGATTTGTTTATGAGTTTCTTATAAATCCTTCATTAATAATGTTTGACGTTAATTTTCACCAAAATAAATTTTACTCTATAATCGTGTTTCTTAAGATGAAGGTAGAAGATTATTTTGAGTTCTCGATATAGAAATGTGATATAAATTTTCTATAGCATGGTGCCATTATATCACGAGCGCCATTATATCACGAGTACCATTGATATTGAAAATTGCATTGGTTGGTTTAATTACTTTTAATTAAATTAAAAAATAGATAACAGCGCAAAATAGCTGGTGACAGAGAAATTTTATTTTCCGATTTGTTAGAATAAATGTCTTGATAGAAATTGATTGAACAGGGTGTAAATGATTGTAAATTCAAGTAGAATTATGCAAATTCCTGCGAAATGAATGTATGCATAATGTGAATAAAAGAGAAATATTTTAAATAAGAAATGAACTGCTTCAAATTTAGGAGAAGAAAATTTAATTGACTTTTATTATTTAAGAATATTCTGTTTTAATGGTTATTGATATAGTTGAAACCTTTTGAAATATTATTCTTCATCATTTTTATATTATTTATATTTTATCTATTTATTTTATTATATTATTTATATGCTATTTTGTTGATACATACCCATAAATTCTTCCAAGTTTGTTATATCTTTCAAATTCTACATCTCCGAAATCCTAAAAATTTAAAAAGAAAAAAAGTCATTATTCATTATTAAAATGTTACAATATATTTTAACGAAAACTGATTATATTTTGCTATGCATGTCTTAAAAATTAACTTTCTTTGATACTCATTTAATTTAACTTTTTATGAAAATCTAAAACCAATTGCGACTCCTAGCATACATTACATTTGTATAATCTAAAATTTTGTTTTAATCTTAGCTGAGAAGGCTACTGAATGACGTATGTTATAGTTGTCCGCTTAACAGTTAATGGATTCACACAAGTGGGGATACTTTTAGTCGTTAAAAATCCATTTCAAAGTGTAAGATTGGGTTGAATCAGCTGTCGTGCATAATGTTAAATAATTAATATTACGTTTTCAATTAAGTATAATTATATTAATAATTTAATAATTATGTAAATTAATGTATAATGTTAAATAAATAATATTGATGCTATATGCAATAGACAAGCTGGCTGTTGAATCATTGGGATACTGGCTTTCAGTTAGCAGCTCATTGCTTCGATTCCCACATAGTATATAGATTTTTATACTAGCTTAAAATCCACCTTATATGAAAGGTAGACCAAGTTGAGTTAATCTTCGTGTTCAAAGACATTGCTATAGAGTGAAAAACTAACCAAACCAGATACGATGCTCATGTCATTTATTCTAAATATATAATGGAGCAATGAATCATGAAAGGGATAAAGAGATATCTTAAAACTTTAAGAGCAAACTTACATAAGATAAGGATTTATACGATTAGCTGCCTTTACTTTCAAATAAGCGTGGTTTCGTATATGAATGATTGATTTTCTGATTGTACTATGTATGTAACGATGGTCTATATACAACTCTATATATATTAGTTTGGGGAAAAAGAAATCCATTATTTTTACGTGAACTTTATGTAACTTCTTTTGGATTCACTTTGTAAAAAGGTTTAAAACAGCTTTCATGTAGATTTTTAGGTTTTGCGCGTTACGACAGCTGACATGCGGTTAACTTCGATCATTTTTGATATTTTATAGACATTTTCGACGATTTTGTATCCACATGTGAGGTGCATCTCTAACATCAAAAATACCCGAACGGAATCGACGAAATAAAAATTGTACGTAACTGATTGTTACAGTCTTATATAGGACGATAAACACCTTTCACAATTTTAGCCATCCGGCTATCTTTTTCGCCGTTACAAGAGAAAAACGAAAATGTATCGAATTTTCTGTTTGTTGTCTTCCATTTTTAAAACCTTGTACTCGTAACTGAATGAATCAAACAAAAAACCGCAAGAGGATATTTTAGTGTCAAATGTCAGCTTTCCAACGAGCATGAATCTGAAATTGTTTGATAGATACCTCACGAGATATCGATCAGTACAGACGTCTACCGAAAAAATAATGGATTACTTTTTCCCCAAACTAATATTAAGGCAATCAAATAATTATATAAAAAAATGCATTCCAAGATTCTTTGAATAATAACACAAGCGAGTTTTTTTTATAGATTAAGTACTTTCTGGTACTCATTTTTCATCTGGAATGGATGATTTAATATGCGAACAGAATTCGGCAATTTTAAAGTTGTTATCAAAAACTAAAACAATTTATGCGGTATCCGTAGAGTAAGCCAAACTTTTGAACATAAAATTATGATAACATACTATAAAATAGCGTTTTATACAGTTATCTTTAGAAAAGAAGGGGACAAAGTCTGTAGCACTAGGCAGCATTAATTTTAAGTATTTATCATCAAGATAGAGTTTAAAATTGAAGTAATTCAACTTTTTCCTCACAGGAAGAAATTTAATTATGCGTTCAGAGGATAAAATCTACGAAAAATGTTGAATTATAATGTGACTAAGGTAATAGTAATTTTAGTTACAATAAAACGTACTAATTAATATGAGACCAAAATATCCATGGTTTGTAAAGATATCTTAGCCACAGAATGTCCTATTAAAGGGTATAGGAATGTTAAAATTTGAAGAGTTTGAAATCTTTTAGTGGTTCAATAGTACATTTAAGGATGAGAATGCAGTTCCAAATGTATACATCATCAATTGACTGGAATAAAATACTGTGCGACATTTTATTCAGGACACGTATCGGGCATGTCAGGTATCGTATCATTCTATTGAATTCCTAGTTACCTATTTATACTACCAAAACCTCAAAGCATGGCCAATTGCCTAATTATTTCCAACCATGATCGTCATTTGACATGACAATTTCTCTATAAGCTTTCAAATGTTGAAAACAGGGATATTAGACCTCATGAATATTTATCACAGATAAGCTCTTTTAGTAGGATTTTCGACGGGCTCAGTTATCACATTTTTTACTATATATATATATATATATATATATTAAGTATAATGTGTTTAAATATAAATATATTAATATTATACTTACACACTTTATCGGAGTAAATTAAGTTATCATTCAATTATTGTTACACTGTTTATTGAAATAAACACTTCAGCTAAATGTTGCAATGAAATATTGAAGCTCTATCTAACTTAATTTTTTTAATGTAACATCAAATGCGTTGACCTTTGCTGTGTGGTTAAAAATCTTCAATAGTGTACTAATTGTCTGATACCGGATGTCCATGAGTAACAAAATCAAGCAGCATTGCTATCTAATTGTAATTAGGAGGATCGTTTATATTTTTCCTTATAGTACAGCACAGATATTGTTATTATGAGAGCTCCAGTTATATGAAACAATCTCGTATAATTTTCTTAGACTCAATTAAAAATCAGAAAGTGTCTAAATGAATTTAATGATTACATCATCAGTATATTGTATGTTAGTGTAAAAAAAAAGAGTGTACTTATTCAGAATAACTGTAATATGCTTGATGAAGGAGGAACACAATAGGTCAATTACCATTGATAATTCAATATTCCTCATTACAATGCTATATATGAGGCTGATAGGATAGAATTGATTGTTTTAGGGTATATTACATGACATTAAAACTATACAGTTGCTATTTGAGATAATTTTAAAGTAAGCTATCATGATTTCGTAATTAAGTAAGATATATTCGTGGAAATTTACAAATAAGTTTTAATTTTTGTTAGCTGATTTCTGTACAATTAACACTCTATTCTTCAGGTCAAGCTTTTTTAGATTCGAATTTCCATCTCTATATTGAATATTTCTAGTTTTTCAGAATCTTTTAAAATTGTAAATCTTGATCTAATCAGCCATCGTTAGCAAAAAGTAACTATAGAGTGACAAATGAAACAATTTAAAATGAAGGTATGTTACAGTAATTATTTCATGGATCTTAACATGTTGATATATTTCGCTTTTAATAAAGTATATTGATTGTTCATTAATTCGCAACTAATAGATATTTTTTTACATCCTCTTTTTACCGAATTAAATGAAATTATAAATGATGGATTTTCAAAGAGTGAATTCATTTTCAAGAAAATTTTTCCAATAAATTTTGACTTTCCAATAACTTTCAGAAATGTTTCTTTCTATCTCATATTTTTAGATTCAATGTATATTATCATTTTTTAAACTTATTCCTTGTTTTAGAGTCACTTTCATAAATATGAACTCTTTAAAATACTATTACATGATAGGAAAAATAACGTTGCGATTTTTTTAACATATTAGATTTTTGACATATACCTAAAAGAATAAAAAATATATACTTATTTTATTAAAAACTATAAAATACAATTGAAATTCAAATGAAAATGTAAAACTAAGGTTCTCTTATGCAAACAAAGTATAACATGTGCCGAATTCTATCTTATCAAGTACAGGTCTTTGTCGACTTAAATGTCATGCACGAAATATGACTATTGAGAGGCAAACCAACCAGCACAATCCCACCATTCTACTGTGCTAGTCGAAAATCTCATATATATATATATATATATATATATATATATATATATATATATATTGTTCTAAAATTAAATCAATAAAGGAGGGAGACGCATAAGAATATTAGATAACAGAATTTAAGCATAAGTAAAAGTTAAAAAAACAGGGAAATAGAACATGTTTTTTTCAATTTTATATGGTACTTTAGAATTTGTCAGAAAAAAAAGAAACTTAAAATTCTAAATTTCATAATTTGTGAAGAACAGATTTTATTTATTTAATGCAGCTTATAATTGATGAGAAAAATAACTCAGAACCGGAGATTCATATATAAAATACGTTAGTAATTAGATTAAATGCAATATCACTATATATTATGGAGTTATAAGATATCTTTCGAAATTTTCCTTTACGAACCTTATAAAAATAATCCAGTATACTTCCTAGAAATGGATATGTTTTGGCAAACGGCACCCCTTGGTTTTTCCAGTAATCATGATTTCTAGTAGAAAGTCTGAAACCAATGAATACATGAAATAATTATTTTCTGACTTCAAATAAATATTATAATTTTGCTTGATACGAAATTTTGAAAATTTTTCATTTATTAAACTTATGAACATTTAGGTATGAATATAAAAGAAAAGTTTTTACGATATTATGCAAGTAGTGAAAACAAATGAACTGGACACAACCGCTTTGTCATTACAAATAAACAAGCTCTATGGTCCGTGAGATAAATATGGCCTGTAAGAGATTAGTTTATGGCCCATAGAGACTTTATCAAAATGTTATTGATATGACTTCAGTGCTTTAGAATATATTATAGACAAGAAAAGTATTGCTTTCTTTTCTTTAATTTACTCTATGAAATAATTATAAAGAGGAACAATTCCCTTTCGAGCACTGAACTAAGAGAGATACAATGTCTAAATACTTAAAATATCCCATTAACTACAAATTTCTATCAACAAAAATTAAGTAGGTTTCTTCACAGCAGGTCATGACTAAACAGATATCAATTCATTAAACCAGTTGTTTTTGATGCCGCCCAACCTGTCTAGTGGTTAGCGTACCTGACTGCAGATGGGTGGGACCTGGGATCGAATCCTGGCTCGGGTATGGATGTACTTTATCTCTCTCTTTGTCCTTTCTTTGTGTGTGAATGGTTGCCTAACCTATAAACGGGTACCTATGGCATGTGTGTACTGAGGAAGTCGGACTCCACACCAAATATGGTTCAGTTGGAAAAGTGGAACAGCGCACCCCATATTGCCAGCCTGGCTGGCACACGACAACAACAACAACAGTTGTTTTTGATTGCTCGATGGATATCTGAAAGAAACTTTAAAATTTGTTGGTAAGATTGGGTGAAAGACGAAACAACTAAAGATGAGTTTTTTACTGTCCAGTTTAAATTTGGGTTTTATAAGTAATTTTGATGTTAAGAAATTAGTATATATAAATGATTAATAGGACACCTATTATTGAAATGGCTGAAGTATATAGTGAGTAAGTTTAATTAGAAAACATTTTGAATGATCGAAGAATAAATTTAATACACGGCAACTACATTATTACCAGAGAACATTTTGTTATTAAAATAACTAGTCATTTCTAATAAGAGCAGTATGATGCAAGTTCATTTATTTTCTTATAATGGATTAAGCCGTAGATAACTGTGGGAAAATATTTATATAGATGCTTCAAAGGGAAATTTTATTATGAGAATTTTATTATATAATATTGATTAATAATAAGTTGAAAAAGTATGAAAGAGGCATGGAAAAGTTTGTTGATTTAATTAATGAAAAATTCTATTCCTTTAATAAAAATACTATTAAATTAGAATCTTAAATATTCTGTTTTTTAAATATTAGCTGTTTTAATTTAATTAAAAATCTGTATGAAGAACCTAATCGAGAATTTCATGAAAGGAAAAGAAATCATTTTGCTATTCAATCCCATATGCAGTCTTTATTTCTAAACTACAATTCCTAAAAATTTAGTAAACATAATGTAACCAATTTTTTATTCTAAGAAAATTTTCTAGATAAACCATTAGATTATCAAAACGAAAGTAAAATTGCTTCCTGTCTAATTTGAAGATTGTCTATAAGGACCTTTCAATTTAATATGAAAAAAAAAAATGTTTGTGAAGTTAAGTCACAATATTATGTATTCAATTTCCCCTTGTCTTACAGTGTTTCCGATTTATGCAGAAAAATTCTGAATTTTTAACGAACTTTCGAATTTTTTTTAAAAACCAATTTCGCACGTTTTTTTGTCAAAAGATATAAAAATACGAAAATTCTTGTTTTATAATATTATTATCTATTTACCAAGTATTGAAGATGACAAATCACTGATGCTAATTTTTGAATATACTTCATATGTAAATAAGACTGTAAAACAATTTCTTAAAAGAAATATTTTTGAAAATTTTGTGAATTTCTTTAATAATTGTGTTTTACTTGATACACAATCTCATTACTCAATTTTGCGTATGCGTGGGAAGGGGAGGTATTTATTTTAGGTATTTATTTAACAATCAAACAAATATGTTTATTACAATGGCTTTTCTGTGCTATTAAAGAGAAATAGAGAATTATTTGTATTCATTAGTACTACTTGTTTTTAGCGGTTTTTTAAAACGACACCAAAATATAACTATAATTAAGCCAATTAAGAACTATTCGCATGTAATTTATGACTTCCATGTCTTCGTGATTGCTCTTGATATGACTTCAAAAGCTTATCTTCATCATTGGATTTTAGAAACAATAATTTATTATTAATGAACGGAATCATATATTTAATTTCGTAATTAGTATGAACACATATGTGACAAAACTGATGATCATGAGAACAGTCTTCTTAAATTTGTGTGTATTGTGGGATATCCAACAACCAGTCCTTTTTTGTCGATATTTCTACTACGTGATTTACTCCAATTGATTTAAGTACAGAACAGTTGTAACTGATTTGAGCAGTTTAATAAAGTCATTTCTTCGCCAACGGTAAAAGAAATGAATTGCTGTAAAGAATGGTATTATGAAACCACTCAACTGTGTGGTCCCATAATACCATTCTTTTTGTATTATGGAACCATATATTGTATGGACACACACATAGTTTTTTTTCTTATAATTTTTCGAAGTTATATCTCCACTCAGTTTCCTTTATATTTAGTTTTATTTTACTTCCATTTACATATATCCGATTAGTATAACCTTTTTTTTTTTTTTTTTTTTTTGCTGGGAAGTAAAATGGCGTCTTCCTTCTTATTTATTAAATTAAATGTTAACATTTTTAAAATTTTTAAATTAAAAAATACTACAATTTGTTTTAATTGGAATGTTCTCGGCAAATTCAGAAAATAAAAGTATTTATAGTTTTTCTTCGTTTGTCAACTTTTTATTGTTTTGATGGTTTGCTACGGCACATTGAAAATAAAATTGCACACATTTGTTCATTTTCCTAGTTATGCTTAAAACCACTTTTATAAAATTCATTTTCGACAAGATTTATGTATGATATAAATTAATTTTAAGAATGGTAAATTTGTTAATTTTCAACGAAATTAATGAAGACGCCACTGATACAAGAAAAGCCTCTACAATATTTTTAAGTAAGTAAATAAAATTTCATGGTACACTTTAATATTTAAATTATATATTTATTAGTTTTAAATGACTTCTTAGTAATTTATTGTTTAAAATAATTTATTGTGACAGCAAAACTATTTTCAAGAAGAATTAAATGGAATTATAAGACTATAATGCAAGGTATTTAAAAAGTTCAGAAGCCTATTTCAAAATACTTTTTAGAACGGGCTTGATGGAATAAGATGAATGTATTTTGACTCTCTTTATGCATCACCAAAAATAAAACAAAATTTTTGTTTACTAAAACTAAAAAATCTGGGGTTGGTCTATTTATTTAAAAAAATAAATGAATGAAAATAATAAATTTTACTATACATATTCATGAATTGCGTCTTTTTCACTTAATATTTTCAACCTTAAAGTTAGAAATATTATTTTTTAATTTTTAAGAAATTATTCCCAATTCAGTAGCATTTTCCCAAAAGTTTAAAAAATTGAAAATATGTTAATTTAACGGTAATATCTAATTAAAACATTGTAGCCTATTAAATAATCAATATTTACAAATTATTAGGCATTAGGTTTTTCAAAAATATAACTATATTGCACTACATGCAAGTATAAACTTCTGATACTGATAACAATTAATTGAGTACGTTCGCCCTCGGCAACTCAATCATTTCTAGAAATGGACTTCGTTCTATACAGATTGCGCTCCCTTAATTTTTACGATGCATTGTAATGATCGAAAGATGATGAAATGTAGATTTCAGTCGTTTTTATGATGAGTGATAGTGTCAATAATCGGAAAATAAAGAATGGATTAGAGATTAGATCTTATGGTAAATAGATATTATTACAATTTTGATTAAATAATAATCCAATAATTAAATCATTTAAAATCCAATGCTTAAAATACAGAGCAAGATGTGATGAATCTAACTCAATCAAAAAGATAATTTTCTGTAATGGAAAAAGATCTTAGTAATGGTCAATAGAAAGAATAAAGAGAGATTTCTAAGAACTCTAATTCTGTGGCACGACAGCCCATCAAGGGGTGAAGGCCTACAGTTCCAAATCTATTTTCTTAATGAGGGCTCTGTGGTACGAAGCATTTGTTCTGGTTAGGTGATCAGCCTAACGCGAAACCCATAGTGTTTAGTCATCAAGCATCCTTGTTACTCTGTTTTATTGACCAACTGAGGAGATAAAATGTTGAATCAACCTTTTCCAGTTCGAGGATAAAACCTCTTTTTTCGTGCGAAAAGCGTTACCCCTTCCATCTTCACCATCAATCTTCAAAAAAAGATTCATGATGCTTAAATTGAGGGATTGGCAAATGTTGACATAAGCAAGTTTGTACTGGTTAACATAGATGAGAAGCCAAATTCGGAAATGTCTGTATTGTTAATAAAAAAGAACTTAATATTTTAAATCAATTAATATGGTATATATTTTAGGTATTTTAAAACAAATAAAGGCAACTTCGTTGCCTATTCCTGAATCTAAACTTAAAATCACTTAACTTTACTATGAAGATGAAGAATTTTATGAAGATTTATCATTATTTTACATTGAAAAATATAATTGGTTTAATACTACAAATATATAATTTATAATAAATATATATCCCACTATTACACAATGTGAAACTCGTAAATTTTGATAAGAATATTAATAAAATGAAGAGAACTAATGGCATATTTCTCCAATAAGCTCCTAGGCAATTATATTTATCAGCTGCGAACCACAATGATGTAAGTCCTCATTACGTCCAATCAGAGATGACGAAAATATCGAGTATTATTTTTCCACGTAATCTCTTAATGGTAGTACTTTTACAGTAATATTTTGATTTATCGATATTTATTTGAATTATATAGCATCATTAAAGAAAGTATTTTTTCCAACTGATAAAATCGTGGACAAAAAATTGAGAATTTCGTGATATACAGGTTATTACAGATATTAAATTTATTTCCAGAATTTACTAAATTCAATCCTTATATCAGTGGTGACTACCTTAAAAACAAAGATTAACAGCCATGGAAGTAATTAAATAATTATAAGGGGTTAATGGTTATCGAATAACTTATAATGATAAATTGATTTCTTACAATAATATATAACTCGTTTATTGTTGCTAATACTCTGGAATCCAAAAGTTAAAAAACAATCATTTTTTGCACTTAATTTACAACCAAATTAATGTAGAAACACCAATTTTGCTAAATAAGTGCAGAAAACAGACATGTATTGATTGCAACAAAGAAGTTTAATAAGAATTAAGCATTAATGTTTAAAATAAAAAGTAATCTCGCTGAAAAAGCCCATTCTTGGAAAAAAGAATAATATCTTTATGTGATAAAATATCATAGAAATACAGCAAAGAAGAGTTTTTATCAGGGATATATCCCTCTAACTTGAATGCTTTGACAGAATTAGATGCTTATGCTGTCAATTAAGTTGTCGGTTATCAAAATGGGAAACGAAAACCAGGGACTTAATTTGGATGACTTAAAACAGTAACCTATCTACCAAGATAGTCTCACAGATCTTCTATTGGATTAAGGTCTGAAGCTCAAATTAGCCATTACCTTCTCTTCAAATTAGGACCCACAAGATAGCCCTCTACAACTACAGCTCAAAGAGGTCGTGCATTATCATCTATTAGAATGAAAGCATTACCAATTGCATAGACATAGGGGCAGACAGATGGATCAAGGATACCATCCTGATATCTCACACCAGTCAAAGCTCTTCCCGGAATACATGAAAGTCAGGGTGACCATCAATTGATATCCTTGCTCAACTCATTATACCACCACCATGGTGATTGTGTCTTCCCACAGTGTTGGAGTGACGTAGTGCTTTGCTCCCAAAAATTAACACACATTTTGAATCGCTTTCCCGAGTGAATCCGAACTCGTTTGTAAAAAGTACCGTACTCATTGCTGTCTGGTCCAGTAAATACGTTCTCTTGTCCAAGATAAGCTGGTCCTTCTCCGTCGACGGATAAAGGGAATATACATAAATGGTTGCCTTGCATAGAGACGTGCATGGTGAAGACGCCTTCGCACTATAATAGTGGATATTCTTCACCTTGATGCTACAGAATGGTCAACAGCAAGTTACGGAAGTTAATGAAGAAGAATAAATGGTTCTTCTCTTTCAGTAAACTGAAGTGGTTTGTAATAAACTTTTTTGGTCTCAATCAAATTAGTCTTCATGTGCCAAAGGCAACCATTGACAGCCTAATTACTAAGCAGTCTATTATCTTAGATTTTCTATTGACCAATTTATAATTTTCTGCTTAATTACTTATCTTTTATTATTGTATAAGCAATACGATAATTTACAGTAATGTATAGTATATTTATGAAATCCTGTCATACTTCATCGAATTTATTGTTCCTTGTATAAGCATTTTTCTATTTCAAAAAAAAAAAAAAACTCTATTGATACTTTTTGAAGAAATTGATCTTACATATACCTAATCAAAAACAAATCAGGAGACCGGAAGTCGATGAGACTAAATTTTAAATACTTGCTTCATAGTCTTTTTACTTATTTCTGAAAATATGTTCTGAGTAATATGAATATATCTTGAATTTTATTTAAGAGTAAAAAGGAAAATAACGAAGCTTATTCAATTCCAATGTATGTGGGACTTAAGTCACATATACATATGATATGTGATTAAAATCCATATTTTTCATAAAATCTTTTAAAAATATAGTTAAGGATCTGTTTCGTATATATATACACCATTACTTTCTTCTTAATATGATGAATAAACACATACGAAAAAATTAGGAAGATATATATATATATATATATATATATATATATATATAGAATGATATGAATTCGCATAGAGATAGACACAGAAATGAGATTCTTCCATGAACAATACCTGGTGCCATTCAATGGTTCAAATACAATGATCATGACACAAAGCCATACATTTAACTCTGTGTTGAGTGGTCACGGTACCCCTGTTGCTGGTACATGTGCGTCTAACTGTACTTCATGCAATCTGTTGCGTATGGTTTGGTGGAAACAGGTCCCCTGGTCCTGGTTGCAACCAGCTTCGAATGTAACATGCCGGGGAGAAAAAGATCTCGAATAGTCAAGTGGTCAAGTCTAATACGTCTATCTGTGGACTCTGACGGGCTCATGTGCTTACCACTTCCTCTTCGACATGTACTTAGGCCTTCCGAAACCCATCATATGATACAGTCCTGAATGGTACTAAAATTGTGCATAACACGAGTTGCTATTTTGCTCACAGCAACAAATCCAGTTCATGGAATTCAATAATTTGACAGCGTTTACCCGATCGTCAACTGATAATATTGAACTCGTTGACGTCTTAGAGAAATTTATTGTGCTTCTTCGAGAATCGCGAATGCTACACAGAACCTAAGATGCTGTTTATGAGAAAGGAAAGTTGCTGGCTCTCATAGCCTGATTTTGAATATCATGTGATCAGATGAATACCCAAATTTAATCATGTAAACATCCATCTCATATCAATCACTCTTGATTTTCATTTTGTTTTGCTTTGTGTTCTGTGCACTCATAGAGCATAAAAAATAATTGAATGCTAAAACACGTGTCATCAGTTTTCGACACAATTTTAACTCACATATCTCTACATTACCTTTATGACTCCTCAAATTTACATGACGGTTCATACATTATCTCTTTTTGTTGCAATTTCATTTTTGAGGAATGTATATCCATTTGAAATTGTTAGAAGGACGCCGATGATTAAATTACGAAGAAAATAGTTTTCGAAGCCTTATAAAGAATAAAATTTATAAATTTAATTGTTTTATATCGACGTTAATGTGTATTCTTTAAGTAATATGTTGAAAATAAATGACAAAATTTATTTTTAATCGAGAAATGTTAATTGATAAAATAAAATAAAATGTAAGTGTGAAATGCTCTTCATAGAAACATTAATTTAGATTACTTTAAAAGTAAACTGAAAGACATTACTTCATTAACGCTAAGAAACATTTTTGAAGATAAATATTTTAAACAAAAAATGTTAGGTGATAAATTTGTGTCACATTTTTTTGCAGAATAAGCACATCCCATTATGCAAAAAGAAAAAAAAAATTAATTCGATTAATGAATCAGAAGGAAATAAAGTTTTTCATATCTTTGTATTACATCACACACAACAAAATATCAAATCATAAATTAATTGTATCTTATGTCTATAACTTTAACTATTGAAAAAGACAGTAATAATATTAATCTAACTTACTTGTATATAAGGAAAATAATCAGAATTCCAATGAAAATCGTTAGAAGAGGAGCATCAGACAATGTGCTCGGAATGACATCCATATCTGATTAAGGTATCCACCTCAATGAATCTTCTCAGAGAAAATGAAGCGTTTGAACTCCGCGTGGAAAATAAATTAGAGCCCAAGTGGAATAAAAAAAGAACTATCGTTGAAGTTTAGATTGAAGTTGCGCAATTTGAAAAAAAGAAGATAAAGGAAATGTGCAATGAACGGATGCGTGGTAATATCTTTATCGTCAGTGAAAGAGAGAAATCCAACCTTGAAAAATAAACTTTGTTGTGAGGGTAACTTCATGCAATTCCTTTTAATCAATTTCATGTTTTGTTTCGTTTATCTTTTTTTTTTATTTTAGAAGATTATGATGATATTGCTATTATCAGCTTTTAAATGCTTACTTTTTTATTTTTTAAAGAAAAGAGTACGATAAATATGATAAATTATTTGACTAATATTGGGCAACATTAGAACTCAGTTAGTTTTGTTTTCAGAATTTAATTAAAATTTTTTTAAATTTTTATACATCTCAAGTTTTTAATTTAGCTTTCTGCTCTATTAAAGTAAGTCAGCTATTTAGATAATTTCTATATTTCTTCCTGTTAAAATGTATAAAAATTTCCAAAAAAAAAAAGAAAAAAAATTGATAAAAAGAACTTATATTTTTTAAAATTTACAGTTTCACGCGTAATAGTAATAATATTGATTATAATTTTGAAATAAAAAACATTAATATGGCTATTGATAGAAATTATCTGAGAACAAGGTTTTTAAAGAGTTCAGCTAGTGTTGCTTGTGAGTCCACTCACTGTATTTTGTACATGGTTTACAAAAGTTATGTTCGACATATTATTGAATATGGAAATAAAGTTTTGGAAATTATAAAATGTCTTATAAATAAGTTCAATTTTTTCCCAAAATAACGTGTAGCAATTGATCACTGACGACACTGAATCAACTTCTATAGTTGCTATGATACTCCAGGAAAACTAGAACTTTTAAGTGAAATGTACCAAAGGAAAACAAGCCTTACTGAAAAAAATCGCAAGTAACTTTTTTAGATTATTTTAAGTCAACAAATAAAAGATTGAAAAACTAATATTCCTTTTCTTATGATTATCTACATAAATGTTGATACTTTTCCTATAGTCTTATTTCCTTATTGGAATTAAGTTTTCTTTTAAATCAGGTCACGTTGGACGATCATTTGGATCTTGTTTGGAATGTCAATAAACACTTTTATATTCAAAATGAATTGGAAAGCTCTACTCTGACTATTAAATATAGAAAGTTTCTTCCTAACAAATAATTCCATGTTTATAATCATGGTTTAGAAGAAAATACTCTTAAAATGCCAGTGATGGAGCCTATACATTCAAGTACTTTCAGTATTAACTGTTCTTGGGAGGAAATACTATGACAGCTTTGACAGAGAAATTGTGGCTTGATAATAAATTAAAGAAAACCTTCATCACTATAGTGTGTTTACCATTGATTTTCAAGATGTTACTTCGTAGTTCATCATAAAATCTACATTAAGATGAAAATGATCCATTTCATTTCTGTTGAATGATGCTTTTCGAAGTAAATGCATTCGAGAAAAGCATTGCTCACATGAGGATTCCGAGCCACTGAGATATTTTATTACATATATCTGATATTTATTATGACTATCTACAAAAACATTTATTTTGAATTCTTGTCAAGGATGCAACCTGTTGCCTTCTATACCAGGAAGATAATATAGATGGTAAACTCCATAATTTTTAAATATTAAATTTTTCCTCAGCTGTAGAGCTTCATCATTATTTTATTGGGGAACTTGTAAGCTATTGGTAGGGATGGAGAGGGCCGGCTTAATGTAAGAGAAATAATACTTTCAAAATTTTTTTATTTAATTTTGTGTTTAGTAATTGGGAATGTCTTTCTTTGTGAAGATGAATCCAGAGTTGATGTTAAATATGAACATTTTCTGTACAATATTCTATTCTTTGGATCTAAATCTAACTTCCGATGACAATCCTATTCGTGCTTCGAAACTCCATAATCAAGGCTTGATGATGGTATGTGTTTTTTATTGCTTTTTTGTAGGGTTGTTTGGTTCAACAGATCGTGTGTTCGAGTCCCATCTCGAATGTGGATATTTGAGGTGGATTGGAGTATAATTTAAACTGTAAATTCCGGGTGATTTAGTCCTCTTTTGTAAAAAGGACTGCAGAACCGCTAATAAACTTATCCAAGGATATTAATATGCAGGTACCCATTTTTTTTAATATTGAATAAATTTGACTGAAATTTGGTAGAAACTGACTATTAAGTATGCATAACATTCAGCAGTAACTTATATTTTTTCTTATAGTACAGCTCCCAGGAAACACATGTGTCTATAAGATTCGCATTGCTACATTAAAAAAAAATGAATAGAAATTTTTTGAAAAAGATGAAATTCTTATATGGTTTCCATGGTTCTTTATTCAGCCTTATTTGAGCGCATTATGCAAATATTTGATTATGTAAATTGAGCATCTTATGCTTTTCATGTATCTAGATGCTTCTTTTTTACTGTTGGGGTTCAGAATTGGCCTTAGAACTTCAACAGATAATGTATTTTACCAATATTTCTCTTTATTATAACTTGTAATATTATTCAATTTAAAAGCTAAATTATCGAGAATCTAAGCTCCCATTTTATTTAAGAATTTTTCACCAATATTAAATTTATTCTTTACCTGAATATTACCTGAAATTTTAATTAATATATTTATATGAACATATGGACAGAAATTTCCTAAGCTCCCTAGATTAGATATATTTGCTTTTCCAAGGAATAAATTAAAAAAATATATAATTTTATAAAAATTTAACTTTTTTATAAATTTTTTTCTTCAAAATGGTATTTATCAGTTACATTTATTCAAATATCTGTAGTCATTAAAGGTTATGTAGTGTATAATACCCTTTCGCTGATGTAGTGGAGCGACTTCATTGTTTTCAGCGGTCTGGGCAATAAAAATAAGCAGCTGGAAAAGTTTTTTTGTAACTAACCTGACTAATATTCAAATCTATAGCTCATACTATAACAGTTTTTTAATTGTCTTTAAGGATAAGATGTAATTTGTGCAATATTTTTTAACTTAGTTCAGTAAATTAAAAATAAAATATTTTTATTTTTACAAATATCATCTTTAAAAAGATAAAATAATTACACATGATCAATTAATGAGAAAAGACTTAACATGGAACTATTTTACTTAAAATCTTAAGTAAAATACCCCTATGTACCTTATTCTCAATTATATTTGCTCATTTAATAGAAGAAATAGGAAGTGATTTTACAGCATTTATTGGATGAGCATTTCAAAATTATTTGTTCCGGTATAACCTTACAAAAATAAAACTTCCTCTGAATAAGTTCTACGTCAATCAAATGACGTAGGCGTATGATTATTAGGAAAGAAAATTGCTCGTTTTCTGACGTCATCTGTGTTAGGAGCATCAACTGAGGCACTTAAGAATAAATACTCAGTTTTGAACACTTATTTGTTTTCGTATTTAGTAAACTGCCTTAATACTGTCTTTTTTTCTGTGAACTGAAGAACGTGGATAATTTTGAATTAAAAATTAGCATCCCAGTTGCCATCCTCTTTTCCAAATTTCTATGGTGTACCCACGAAGGAATATAAAAAACACTGTAAAATTAAATGTACGAATATTTCTTTTATGATAGTCTTCAGAGGTATCAAGTATTAAACTCTCTACTTCCAGAAACGGGAAAAAGGGCATATCTATCAGACTACAGCGACCACTTAACATTTCAAGTTCTATTTCTATTCGAATAAGGGTGAAGTTATAAAGTAACCTAGATTGGATTAAAAGCAAATTAAATATTTGTGTGTGAGAGCCTTAAAAAATTATTTATATTGAGAGAGTTATTACTTTAAATATCTAACTCAAAATTAAACCAAAATATATCAAACAAGACTCTTTAATTATTGTTATTTTGAAATAATATATATTTAGGAATAGTTCTGATGTTTTTCTCCAAAACTAGATAAGCAACCATTTAGTGATTTCATGAAATTTTGTTTCATGACTGGTCATTCACAGATATCACAATTTTTCGTAGTTCTTTAAAAAAAAATTGCGGTTGTTTCTATAGGAAAGTCGTCCATTTTATGTTTAGTAGATAATATGTTCATCCCAAAAGAAAATAATAAATTTTAGAGTTCTTAGGAACGATATCAATTCCGTAGAATCTAATATCCATCCACTGGTATGGTGTGGTGAGAAAAAAAAAAAAAATAGGACATAAAATAAAAACTGTGACATATAATTAATATGGCATAAATATAAAAACTATAATATAATATGAATTAACACGTAAAAATTTATAAGTTTAATTAAGAGTGAAAATAAAGGAGGCAAAGTACAAAGTTTTATAAATAATTCCCTTGAAAAAATATTATTAAAAAGTACAATAAAATGTAATAAACAATACAAAAATAAAATATTATTTCAAATGAAAAAATTTAAAATATTAAGATAATAAAATATTGTTCATCAATTTTTTTATAATAGGTAGTAATGACATGTCAAACTCTCAAAAAGTGGATTAAAAACATTCTTGACAAATTACTCTATATCTGTGATCCTTTTGTCAATCAATTTCAAAAAATGTCTTTTGCTATTCATAAATGCCTTCAATTTAATTACAAGAACTAATAATTCGAAAGCTTAATGTTTTATTATAACAATATAATAAAACATTAAGCTTTCGAATGGAGATAATTCAATCATTACATGTGATAAATAAGGAATATCATGTAGTGTAGAACTACCAAGAGACCAAACAGCCAAGAATTTCTTGAGCAAGAACCATCCGACTTGATTTTGCTGCCTATGTTGCTGAATTTTCTTTTGGGTGCAGCTGCTTGAAGAGTTTCGGTTACCTTCACATATTCCGTTTTATGACAAACCCCTCTCCTAAAAGAGACATGAGAAAGATATACAAAACATATATGCTTGTTTTTTAACTGAGAAAACTATGAAATTATATGGTTTTAAATTATAATAGTAGAAGGTACATAAAAACATGACTCGTAAAAATAATTTTGATGTCACATGTCATTTGTAATGAAAAAAATAATATTTTGCTTTTTATTATTTCAAAGCGTTGAGCATCTCAACTTTGATTAAGTAATCACTCTAACCACATAATCACATTCAGTAATCACACTAACCTGCATGTGTTCCAGGGAGGATTTGTGATTGGTGTGAGGTATAGGGATGAGATCCTTGATCCATATATTCGCACATATGCCGGTGTAATTGGCAATGACTTCATTCTGATGAAATCCTTAATGCACAATAATCATAATGCACGACTTCATCGATCTGCTGGAAAATATCTTGAGGGTTTTGGTTTGGAGAGAATGGAATTGCCAGATCAATCTCCGGACCTGAAACTGATACGGCATTTACGGGACAATCTTGATAAACGGGTTGCTGCTTTAAGTCTTCTTCTGAGGTCTGAAAGAGAGCTAGAAAGCATCTTCCGTGTCCGATCTTAGAGTGTCTTTTCGGTTAAGAACAACATAATTGATAACATGGAAAATCAATGCCGCCAATGCATTCACACAAGCTACAGAGGAAAATCCTTTATTTAAATTCTTTTTTATATTTCTATGACATTTTACTACATGAAACTGTGGTTATTTCTTTTCAAGAATGGATTTTTCCAACGAGATAGCCCTTTTTTGTTTTAAATCATTCATGAGCTTTTTCTATGTAAAATTCCGTGTTGTACCAATATGTACCTGTTTTGTGCATATGTCATCTAAATTTGGTGTTTCTAGATTTATTAATTTTCTAATTAGGCACAAAAAACCAGTTATCCCTTAACTTTTGGAAGACAGTGTAGAAGAAATGTACGAAAGATGTGGAAGTTATTGAATTTGGGAATCGTCACACGATACTTTATTGTGATTTATTTCCCTACAATTGACTGCGCTTTATTAGCAGTTTTATTGGGATTGAGTGATAATTAGTCTGTATATAAAATATTATCTATCAAACCTGCTTAAAAATAATTTATACATTGCCATTAACTTGGATGAGAATAGTTACTGAGAAACTCAAGATGAGAATTTTTTTGTAACTGAAAATGTAGTACTAAAAATCCTTGATAATTTAATTTAGATTAAGAACTTAAATAAAAAGCAACATCAAGAATGAGTGAAACATATCCACAAATTTTTTTTATTGAAAATAATGCTAACAGTTCTTAATAAAATATTTCTAATTGTCATTTTTTAGCCAGGTTTTTACTATCTCGGGGTCACAATAAGCTCTCATTCTTACACCATAACATAAAAAAGACAAAAGTCCTCCCCATCTTCCAAAGAATAGAATGATAAGCCGCGATTTGGACTTTCGAGGCGAATTTCTCAAAATCATCTACAACACCACCATCCAACGGATCGTCCTGTATGCACCCTTATTTTGGGTATTCCCCATGATGACACGAAAGATAAAACTATTCTCCAGTCTGAAACGACTCTTCACTCTCAGAATCACAAGGACGTATCGAACCACACCGTCAATCAACCTCACCATTCTCTCCGGCACTCCTCTACACCACCTCCAATTTAAATACGAAGCATTACATATAGCAATTCTCCAACTTAGAAAATCAGTCAACATCGAAGGGGAAATATGTCATCCAGAGCAAATAGAGACTCATAAAGATCTGATTCACCCAGGAAAACGCCATCTAGGAATCACAGTTATCATAAAAACACTCAACCTTACAGCCTATTCCCAACCACCCCAAATAATATACAGACGGGTTAAAATAGACGAATCAGCTGGACCAGCTTTTGTCTTACTAATCAATGACAACATCATCACGACAAGTAAATTCTTGCTAAATCCCCAAATACGGTATTCCAGGCTGTGCTCCAGCCATCCTTAAAGCCACAAAGCATGCCTTAAACTCCAATTAGCCACTAGTAACAATCTTTTCGGACAATCAATCTACCCTTCTAGCCATCAACCACCCTCTTCATTACAAACCCATCATTCAACTAATTCAGTCACTGATAACCGATGCAGCAAATTCTTGTAAAATCTGGACCAAAGCTCACATAGGCATCCAAGGCAATGATCTTGCAGACACGGCTGAGAAAGAATCAACCAAATTTCCAAAATTTGATCAATATCATCTCGCGTGGTCCCACTCCTCCATGAAACATATTCTTAAATAGCAAAAATTAGCATCAAGGCAAACCACATGGATAAGCCCCCTAGAGAAGAACTACTATCAAAATAATTCTTAAAGTCTCTGAGCCACACTTACTGGATAACCCGTACATAAATTACTTCGTTACTAAACATGACTTAAAAAAATAAATAAAAAAAAACAAACAACAAGTTTATCTTTCTGTTTCTGCGGCAAAGAAGGCAAACCCTTCCATTACATCAAATAATACACCGACATGATCCAGCACCATATCATATGCCTTCAAAACTTTAGTTACACTATCTTCTTCGATTCTGTCTTCGATTAACTCTCTACAAGGAAAAATTAACATTAATCACTAAGCTCCTCACAGAAAAAGGTCCTGATTTGTGAAAGAACAGGAGCCCCGCTTCTACCAGCTCCACAGGCGTTTAATCAGACTCAGACTTTTAACACATTATGTTTAAAAAAACCTAAACTTTTAGTTAGAGACTTCGCAACTGAAATGACTATATTTTCCCGACCAATCATTTAATCAAAGACTCTACAGACACACAATAGTTGCGCTCTGTACGTCATGTTTTCTGGTCGTATTTTATTTACTTTTTAATATTCCTATGGTGACTAGGGGACTAAACCCGATAACCAAATGGTATAGTACGGGATCCTCTCTCTTCTTTTATTTATGAATGTATGCCATTATAAAGAATTTCAATTTATTTTTATTTCTAACTCAGACTCAAATAAGCAATTTCTCACAGATTCTTTAAAAACATATCTAGATAACAATAGATGATTAAATCGACTGCCAATCCAGAAGTATAGTGTCAGATACTTTTAATTTTTAGATAACAAATTGATGAGTGTGACAATCGATAATATTAAAATAATAGGTATGTACAGAATTTTATTAACAGTGCACGGAGAATTAAAATTACCTGCAAATTCCTCTCGTGCATTTTGTCCCTTCAGGAAATGCAAAAAGAATGTCTCCAGCCAATTTTAAATCATAAGTGGCAGTTAAACAAGTATCCTGTCTCTTGCAGCAAATGAGACATTCGTCTTTTCCAGTACATAAACAAGGTTTGAGTCCTATGCGTGCACACGGGATCATTCCGCACTCTAATTTTTGGCAAGGAGCTCTCATCTTTTCGATTTCAGTGCAAATGCATTCTTCAGACTTGCCGTCACAAATGCCAATGGAACAATTAGAGTTATTGTCATGACATTTAACCTAAATAAATATTTGATGTTTTATTTGTTAGTCAACATATTTAATTTAGTTGTCTTATTGATATTAAATATGTTAATTTAGTCAACATATTTAATTTTAAAATGTAATTTAATTGTATATGTACTAATCTCGGAGGAAAATTTTCTACATTACACTCATAAAGATAAAAATAAGAACTGAACTGAAATGAGTTTTTGAAACTTATCCCCATCGATAGTTGAGCTGGAACTGCAGCTAATATTAAATATTGATGACATTCTCTTAAAAATATAAAGGTAAGTGAAGGGTGTCTAATGAGTAGTAAGAGTTTTCCCTTTAGAGAACTTGTTTAGAGAGTATTTCATATGCATATAATACCTCTTAAAATACTTTCCATTCCAAATTGGACATAAAAGATAACAGTTCATTATATATTGCAAAACCCAACTGAATTTCAAAAAGCAATCTGAGATTAACAATGTGATGAATAAAGCAATGATATTATTATTTTCAGGATAATGTTAAGCTTCAAACGTTCACAAAACACAAAACTTTGATAAAAACAATTTTGGTATGGGATGTTTGATACCATCTACAATGCAAATATTGTTTAGCAAGATACTATACCCTTTCGTTTATCAGAATCAAGTTCTATAGTCAGAATCTTCACATGGATCGGAATTTTAACTATCTGAAACAAATTGTTTGGGTAATGCTACGAGAAATTACAAAAATTAGAAGCCGTAGTACGATGAATGATTGAATTCACTAGGAGATTGCATTCTATAGCGACTTTTGCCACTGTTGTTCAATAAAGAATTCTTTTTACACTTACGTTTATATTTTGCTTCTTTCTACAGAAGTTTGTTTTACTTTTTGATTTGTCTATTTAGAAGTAAGGTTGCAAACATTGAAAATTAGTTTATTTGATAACCACTAGTGTTAGAAGTGCTTATTACAAAATTACTTAAGAACAACTTTGGCCATAAATTACGTACTCCTTTCTTTAAAATGGAACTATTTTTGCAGCAAGGACTGAAGGAAGAACAGTTGGCTTGTGAATTCAAAGAGGAAATTTTTGTATTTGAAACGATATTTGTTTCCTCCATAAGTAATGGTAAACTATCGACTTCTTTGCACCATTGTCCAGGACCGCAGTCGCATACTTTGCCCTCGTCTTTAATGGCGTTTCCACAGGAAGTTTGATTCAACTTTATAAGGCAGTCTGCAAAAATAATTTATAAGTCAGATAAAAATTTTAATGTGACTAAAAACTATCGGCAAGAAACAAGTTACCGAAGTTTAAATTTGCAATTCAAGCATCTAAAAATAAGTACTATATTTAAAATTAAAATCTTTATTTTCATCTTTATTCAGAAAATTGACAGTGCATTGCTGACAGACAAAGAGCAGAAATCTCGTAAGATATTTGGACATCCTATTGCCTTCCGAAAATGCACTTTATAGTAAGACGTTTTCCTTTATTGCAACCGAACAAATCCCAAGCATCCACATTGGTACACGGCACATACCGGAAAGCGGAAGAAAAATTTATTTTAAATTTTGTAGCTGCTACCGAACTTCAAACGAAATGTTTCTAAAAGTGTCAGTGAATTATAGAGCACTTTTTACAGAAAAGGAAAAATATGTGGGCTATTTAATTTTCAACTGATTAAATTTCAAATTTGAAAATTTCCTTTTATTAGTTTACCATATACTATTTTAATGCTTTCAAAGCTTTCTTTTTATTTTAAATAAATTCCCAATATTATTGTTAATTAAAGATGAAATTTTGTTTTACCTTGCAAAATAAAAATAAAAATTATTTAATTTTACGTCTTTAAATTTTACATGTTTCTGTAAACACATATTTTATACAATCGACTATTTTTAATGCTTATTAATATTATATTAATAATTATAGAATAATATTAATAATTGAACAGAAATTTAAGGGTCATTTTGCTTTAATAAACCTCTTTTACATTTTTATATAACACATTTCAAACCAACTTGGCTAATACGATAAGAGAAATGAATAAAAGCATTATCTGAAAGTAATCAGCAAAGGTGACAGATTTATATATAACTAACTATACAAAATTTCAAAAATTATAGAAATGTCATAAAAATGATAGTAAAATTTAATAGCATCTATTATGTTACAGATATAATAATAATTAAGAAACTGCTATTAATTGATACTCTAAAACAGAGGTGTAGTTCACAACGTGATGCCAATAAAGTCACTTATAAACGGAGTAGCATTAATTATTGATTGATACATTCACAAAAATATTAATTATGTCTGTTAATAAAGTTACTGCCTGCTTTGGACACTCTCTGACTGCTTTTCTTATAATAAAGTGTAATAATTTGTAAAATGTCTCTTAAAACTTGGGATGTAATTTCATTAGTAGTTAAAAAATTTTTAAAGTGTGTGTGTTTTATATACCAAATAATTCCTCTTTCTATAACTTCAAAAACAATTATTTAACACGAATAGTTTTATTATTCATGCAATTTTGTTATATACAGAAATTTGATGAAAATTATGTATTTAAATTTAATTTCTTTTAATTTGTGAATTACGTAGTTGAATAACGCCTAGAAGAGGCAAAAGTGATCGTAAAGTTACCAGCACATTAAGCAAATACAATCAACTGCTCACTTTAAATTATACTCTCAAAGCACAATTATTGTTCTTTACTTAGTTTCTAAATTAGTACATTGAATAAAGAAATATTTGTACTTCGCTCGAAAGTCCTGCGTCTTTAAAAATATATTGTTCTGAATATTTCTCATTTAAAATAAAATTGTTTTAATTGCACAGTACGTATTTTATATGTATTTCGTTTTTAATTTCTTATATATTTTTAACATTTATAAGAGAGAGAGCGCGTGTCCAAAATTCTATTTAAAATTCTGATAAAGGGATTTGAAATTAAAAATTTTAAACATTTTCAATATAATTTTCAATTTTCTATCACGATGTTTCGTCGAATTTCTAGAAATCTTGACAAAGATTATCTTCTAAATTTTCTTAATCAAATGTCTTTTAACTGTCCTTGAATAAAACATAATCTTCAAAATCCATATCTAACAAAAGTTTTGGATCTCTCATGATCCTGTGATTCTTTATTAATTCCATAATTATTCATAATTAATAAATCTCTAATGAGATTATTTAGATATTTTACAATAATCTTTACATGTGCTTCTTTACTCAAAACAAAAATTTCTAAATAAAAGATAAGTAAAGGTACAAATGTATAAGAAAACACTCACTTTTACTTGGTAAATTCTTTTCGATTTGTTCAATATTACAGTGTGATAGTATTCCATACGGAAGATCAGGTAGCTTTTCAGAAAGCAAATACTGTTCTGTTTGCATCACTGGATTTGGTAAGGGTCCTCTGAGACAGTCCTCTTCTTTATCTAGATATCCAAAGGAGTGGGAAACGCATCTGAGATAAGAAGACAAATACAAAGCCATAGGAGCAGGATCTTCAAGAGTACCATAATTCAACAGGGCAATATTCATATCATTGCAAGCACCATTTTTGTGGCTCATCCCACACCAGCTGAAGACATTACCAGATGCTGACGGAGTCACGTCCATACCTGAATAAAATAGTCATATTTATTACAAGTAAGATTGTTCAGAAAAATATAAAGCTAAGTTTAATCACACAGATTTGTTTCAGCAATTATGTGTTTCTAAGATCAATTATTTCAATTTAATTGAAGATTGAGTCGTATTAGTGGTTTAGCATTACAAATTATTAATAAAATCATAAAAAAATAAAATTAATAATAAATTTGAACATGAATTAAGCTAAGAAAAAAGGACGTATTTCAGCACAGATAAACAAAAGAATTATAAATTAACGCTTTAAGACACCAAAGTTATCTTTCTTTTATTTTTACTTCTCATAATATAATCATCATTTTAAATTAATAAATTATTGTAAAAAGTTACACAGTTTTGGTATGTTTCACGCTTTATTACAACATATTGCACATGAAAATTAACTGAACCAAATTCTATGACTTAAAGTTGACTTTGAACTACATTTAATATCTTTGTTCTAAGTAAGAATCGAGCCCTACTGAATTGACAGCCATAATATTAACAAAATAACTAATAGCTTAGCTTGAAAAAAACAAGTGTGTCAAAAGATATAGGAAATCTTACATAATCTCTCAACATATAGCAACAACCCTAGAATATTTCAAAAATATTTAATTTATATAATAAATAATATATAATTTATATAATAAATATATTTCATTTTCATGAATATACCACAAGCATTTAACAAAATTATTTGCAATATATTGATATCTATATACTAAATAAAAATTTGTGCCACGACAGCCCATCAAGGGGCCAAGGCCTACTGTGCCCATAACTGTTTTCTAGACCCGGTTTTCTAGGATGCTAATCTTATGTCCCTGTTAGGTTGTCAGACTATCGGGAAACCGCAAACGTTTAGTTCACAAGCACGTTTGGTACTCTTATCGAACAACTAAAGGAAAGAAAGCCTGCGTCAACCTTGTCCATATAGCCTGTACGTTGGAAACGCAAATGCTACAACTATGACATTGATATTTATGGAAAGACTAATTTCTCAATTAAATTGGATAAATGAATCCAGTTTTCTTAGCCCTTACGAAAATACACACAGAATATTTCTTCAATAGAGAATTACAATACTTAAAATTATTTTTTTCAGTACGGGAAAAAAGTAGTTTATTTTCTCAGCCCAGCAATTTTTTAATGCACTGTATGTAGTTGCTTAATTATTCATGGATATTATTGCTATGTTTTAGAAAAAAAAACATTTATACATCAATATACAATTTAAAGGATTTCTTAATGTGAAGATCATTGATAAATGAATCTTTATACAAGACGCTAAATGACATAAATATGGTTTCATGTATAAGAGGTAACACATATGTTGTTAATTTCTAAAATGTTATTTGTAGTGTTTCCTTATAAGAAATATAGTATATACTCCATCAATGCAATATTCAGTCAGTGAATTTAAATTTTTTTTTGTTATTAATTGCTAGATATTGATATTTTTATTCAAGAATTATCGATAAAAATCAGTGATAACAACCAGGTGTTATTTTTTCTTCTGTATTTCACTAATAATGAATTTACTTCATCAATACAATAAAAATAGACAAAATAGTTAAGAATAGATTATGAAAATTGATTCGCATATAATTGTAAAAAATTCTTTTTAAAGGATCTTTTAATAAATAATGGCAAACATGAAATTTCCATCGAAATTTGGAAGATAATATATTCTTTTATATCCTTAATTCTATTAGAAATGAAATATAAGAAATAATTATTTTCTTTGATCTGCGTATATATCATTATGAAACTCCCATTTGGTCTCATTCATCTATGAAAAGAGTGAGCTCTTTGGAATGAAATGTCCTAGTTTTTCGATCTCAGTGACTATTATTATGCGAGAGAAGTGATGCATTTCTGCTTTCTGCATATACATCTGCTAAAGGGAAAAAAATTGCTTGTATTATCCGGTTATCTACTGTGTGTGAGTGTGCTACTCCTGAATACGGCCTCGTGAATCCGTAATTACACTTTACTGTGAATATAT
>JAPDSC010032441.1:80793-106984 GCA_026290005.1 Latrodectus geometricus
GAACTATGCATTATTAACTAATGACGAATATCATCAAATTTTAACTTTTATTATTCAATTAGCATGATTTGTATCTTAAAAATTGAATTTGGATTCAAAATTAAGAAACCTACTCATCACTTGAATTATTATCATGTTTTAATTTATCATTTAACTCTATCTCATCATTTTATAACTTCGAATAAGAAGCTTACAGTAAAATTCTACAAATATTTTCTAATTTATATCTCTTTACTTAAATATAAATACTTTCATCAAATTTCAAATATCAGTGTAAACTAAACGGTAGACACTGATTTGACTATTCATACCAATCGTGAGACAAACTGGTTTCTTTCCTCCGTGTTTGGCGATGAAATTTTCTAGTGTAATATTATTGGATGTGTTTGTCATTAGATCTTTTCCAGGAAAAACAATACTTTCCACGTGGAAATTTAATTGAATATTGTTTGAATTGTTCACCAATTTTAACTTCTTATAAATGATATTGATCATCTCAGTCTGTAAGAAGACATCTTTTACTATGTCGTCTACATGAAAGTTGAACATTTTCAATGATGGTTCACTAACAATAACTTCAATGCTGCAAGACATTTGATCTATTTCTTCTCTTAAACTGAAAATAAAAGAATTTAAGTGATGAAACTTTTATCTTTGATTTCTAAATTACTCTTTAACTTCTTAATCTTATAATCAATACAGTGTAATTGATATATTAACAAAATAAAATCTTTAAGTAAGGAAATATGATTTTGATTACAATTTTTCAATTAGAATTTGATATTAATTGATAATATTAATTTAATATCTATCCTTTAAAATCAATTTAATGAATATTTAAATGGTAGAAAAATTTTTAAAGTTTACAATTAAAGAAATTTCATTTACAAATATTTGATATTATACTGCCAATGATTTGGCAAACTTTTTCAGTTACGTGAGTTTGAAAACTATTTTATGAATTACTAAACTTTCGAATAAAATTAACTAAAAACTAGAATCAGCTAAGAGAATTAATTAAACAACGCGACATAAATTACATTAATTTTTGTTTTGGTATTTATAAACTAAATTATGATTCTAAATTCTCTTAAATCCAAAATAACTATATAACTTGAAAAAGTTTAATTTTTGTTATATAAACTATTTTTAAAATATTCGAAACCTTTCGCTTGATTTAGGTATAATCTCCGCATCAAATACTGGAAATCAGAAGGTTAAGTTAAGTTGCGACAAAAAACTGTTTTGGAACTTTATGCTCGAAGACTTATAGCTTTCATTGAGTGAGTTTTACAGTGAAATTTAACGAAAGATTATGGAATGATGATTTTGACAAATTGATTGAAAATCAATATGATGGATTTTAAACAAGGAAGATAAATAAAGTGTTTGCTGACAAAGGGAGTGGAAATTAGAGTGTCTGAAAACTAAAACGAGTAAAAATCAAAGTCTATTAATTTGTTTCAATGAAGAAATTGATGCTTCAATTTTATCACGAATATTCCTTGACATATCAAAAATCCAAGAGAAAAAAATAGCTCCAATGTCTTGTTTTTCTCTTCTGTTTTACCTTTTTGCTTATTAAGAGAATTTCTTACTGTGCCGATAACATGAAAGCATTATGTAATTCATTGTTTTTCTTTCTACAAAAGAGCATTTATCTGTAGCAGAAAATCTCAAATCATGTAATTTATCATTAGTTGGAAAAAATCTGGTTCTAATTCTAGAAAGCCACACTTCTTCATGGCGTGAATTATTATACTTCGATGAATTTTCATGATAGAAGACATGTGCGAAAAGTTAGAAGCATATTTACTTTCATTCTATTAGTTATTATTATCAATACAAATGTTTCTTATCTAATGGATAAGTTCTTCAGGTGAAATCGAGCGTAGAATAATATGTTCATTAATGGGTTTCTTTTTTTTTTTTTCGAGAACATCTACTTTTTCATTGACAACAATTCCTGAATGGCCTGGAATCCAATCTAATTGATTAAATTCGCAAATCGTAGTTGCATTTTCTATAGCTAACCCGATGTGTGTTGATTGAAGTTTAACTTCCATATTTTTAGTTGTCACCATTGTAGAAATAATCCATATGCTCTTTTCAAAGTACGAAAATTACTAAGCTAGCTTTGAATTCCATTCTTTAATGATTATTTTCAGTTTCTATTTTTGCATTGACAAACCTGAATCAAAACGATTGTTGAGTTAGTCCTAGGTTTAATAGTTCTATCTTCATCTCTATGTTGATTATCATAAATGAAGTGGAACAATTTAAATGTCTATATGTTTGGAACCACTGTTGTAAAAGTAATCTAAATTTCTTAATCTAAAAACAAAAACCCACCAAAGTAGCTTTGAATTACAATATTAAAAGTGCGCTTTTAGTTTTTATTTTTGTATCGCAAAGCTGGAAGCCATATGCTCTTTTTTCTGATTTTTGGTTAAATGGTTTGATTTTCATCAGTATTAATGATATTTATAGTGATTTGGAATACTTTGAACGATAAATAATCTCATTCAAATCAACCTTTGTGCATAAAAATTTGATTGTAGAACGACTAACAACCAAACTGTTCTTATATTGAATATCTTTCTTAATTACCACAAAACAGCTGTTTCCTTAACTTTACCACTTTTATGGATTTATTTGGGGAAAAATATAATGTATCATTGATAGCATTAGGAGAAAATTGATAACTTATTTAATTTTCGAACAAATGCATTTTCTAAGAATCACGTCCTAATTAAGCAACTTTTTGCCGTGCTTTATGAATGACATTTATAGAACATTAAAAAAAATGTAAATCCTTAAACTTAGTTTTTATTGCGTACTTACATAAATTTATACAAGGTTTGGTGTAATTATCACTCAACGGTCATTTATTGCACATGAGGACTAATTAGACCGGAACTCGGCTAGTTTTATACAAGGATAACAATGTAAAAGTACAGGTTGTGTTTATTTTAAATTTATAAAATAAAATAGCATGCATGTAAGTAATGTTTAAATGCTTAATAAGAGATTATCATAAAATCGAAATTTTTGAACATAAAATAGTCTGTTATTTTTAGAAAGGATGTTGAGAAAATTTTTGGATCTTATTATTTTAATGTGCTTGACCGAAAGATTAGGATTTCCAACTGGAAACTTTAAATAGCAATATGATAAAAAAAATTCTTACGGTAAAAGCGATAGATCATTTTCCTCTTCAAATGTTTGGTTAGAACTTTCATTTTTGGGCACTTGATGTAAATTTACTTTTTCTTCAGTCAATACTTCAATTATGGGCTCATCATTACCATTTTCTTGCAGCAGTTGTTCAGAAGAACTTGTACGAGCTACCTCATATCTACTAAGGCTCGATGTTGCTGAAAGTGATTCTTGAATATCCGGGCTTGATATAGTTCCTTGCGTACTTGAAACTTTTTCTTCAAATGAATCAGTCATGAAAGAATTTGCTAAATCAGAAAATTTCTCATCAAAATAGTTTGTCTTGGAGCAATCCATATCACTATGACCTTTTGTAATTTTGCAACCTGGCGGAATTACATCTCTGAATCTATATACAATTGGCTTACTGGCATCTATAGGGTTGGATTCAATACAATGTATCTCATCTGTTACAATATATCCCTTAAAAATCCCGGAATTTTGAAAATAACCGAAAACAAGTGAATCCGGATAATCTTTAACTTTTCCTTTGTATAGTGCATGTTTCTTGTTTAAATATTTTGTGGATTTATTCGTTTCACTAAGTACTGTTACTATTTTTGTATCCTGATAAATTGGGTAAAAGAGGGAGATATTTATTTCAAACGTCCTATTGTATGCATGAATCGAAAAATGTTTTTCTCTTGTTACATTTCCCAATTCTGAACTTGTATAATTGACATAAGGAATTTGGAATGTTGATAGATAGTTTGTTGCAAGGATTTGAGTTTTATTGCAGAAAGCATTTTCTCCCAAAAAAGATAAAATTAAAACTAATGTGTGCAGCTTGTTTGCAATTTTCAAAGGAAATGCTTTCATTTTAGCGAATTATTTATTAAAAGCCAATACTAATCCATGAAATAAACACTAAATAAATTTTAAGTTAGCTTATGTTATTTTTATTTGGAACTAAATTGCCATATTTGTGCCAACGGTTAGAATTTTATTCAATGAAATCAAAGTTATTTTGATAATGGGGAATTTACCCTCATTTATACTCGAGACTAAAACTTGACCAATCAATCTTATTTCTACTAAATATTTCTACCAAAATTAATTTTATTTCTACAATAAAAAAGCTTTTGTTTTCCCATCGAACGTTATTTGAAATATTTCGCAGAAAATAGCTAATCATGGTTTGGTTTGTTTATAGCTCTACTGTCGCTTTTTGTACGTGCAGTCTGATAAAGTCCAGACTTACAATTTAAATTGGACTCCAAAACACTGCAAACATTCACGCTAGAAATTGACGACATTAGTGTGACGTCATATCCACAACTGTTTCCAAACAAATACAATGTAAACATTTATTTAATATTGTATTTAAGAGTGCCTTCTTGACAAACTTGGAGATTTTTGTTTGGCTATCGATTTTATTGGTGATTTTTGTTGGCACAGAACAATAAATTGTTCTGTTGCAACCAGAATACGATTGGAAATAAGCCCAGCTTGGTGATTAACTGCGACTACAATTTGGCGAGAATGAAAGGTTAAGCAAACAAAAGGTTAAAAGTTTTAACAAACACGTTATCTTTAAATAATGAATATCAATTTCAAAAATAACAATTTAAAAATCTATCATCTAAGTCTATGGCAGTTTCAATGATAAATGACGCTTAACAGCAAATGTTTGGAAACAATATGACGTCACAACTAATGTCGTCTATTCATTTTACGAACTTTTGAATGAAGGCCAAAGCGCAAACCATTCAATTAATTGCTTGTTATTTCTGTGTAAGGAGTAAAATGAATAACGTGGAAGAAATGGTAGTAAAACTATATTTAAGGGTGCCCCGTTGGCAAACTTGGTGATTTTTGTTTGACTATCGATTTTATGGGCGATTTTTGTTGGCACAGAACAATCAATTGATCTGTTGCAATCAGAATACGATTTGGATTTTGCCCAGCTTGGCGATCAACCGCGACCACAACTTGGCGAGAATCAAGAAGGCACCCTAAAGTATGGACTAACCGAAATGGTCACCTATGGTGATATTATTTGACTCAATTTATACTATTTACTATTGATTTGAAAATAAAACTATGAAGATACACGCACAAAACAAAATAAAGCTTGTTGAGTACAATTTGTCCAGTATGAGAAATACATCATAACTAAAATCTAGTTTCAAATTTAAGAGATGGAAATTTTTACCTTTATTAATTAGTTAAATAGAGATAAATTCCTTTACATTTTATGTTAACATAAATATAATTATATAAACTATAGTTAACATATTATAACTTCTTACTCATAATGACTTTTATTAACTATATGTTATTCAGATTAACTCATCTGCATAATATTGCAGTGATAAGATTTAAAGTTTGTTTTCTTTGTATTCATAAATTCACGCTGAATATTGACTGCTATTTGATGTTCCAAACAATAACTATAATTTGGTATTTCAAAATTTTCTCATTCTTCAGACGGTTAAATAGATCGACAAATAATTAAACACTCATTAAATATGTTGTTTTGATTATTATTGGCTTATATATTCATATATTAATTTGTTGCTTTGTTATGTATAATATAACATAAAACTAATACACACATTTAATAACATATTCGATCAGAATCTCGGTTTAAACTGAATCACTGAAAACTATATTAATAGTCGAAGTGAAACATGCGAATGATTGAAACAATGTCTGAGTGCTAACCGTTGAGCCACTAGCTTTCTTTATAAGAGGAAAAATTAAAAATATCAAATAATGCACAAATGTTTTTTTAGAACAGTTTGTAAAATACTGTTGACAAAGTGTAAATATAAGCCAATTTCAGAAAGTAAAATTAAATATTTCAAAATTAAAATTATGTCACTCTATCGAAAAGAATTCAGTTGTTATCATAGGTAAAATTATGCTGAAAAGCGAATATAGTGAAGTATGTTGTAGATGCTAAATTTTATCAAACTAAAGAAAATTTAAAAATTAATTCTTAAATTTATTTTTTCAAAAATATTTCGATTTTCCAATTTGTGAGAGCATTGCTCTATTAGTTTGACTATAACACTTCAAAAGTTTCTTTTTATAATTCCTCATTACTTATCTCTCTCGATTTCCAAATCATATTCACTTCTTAAAAATAGTGATATTTTTTGAGCTATTTGTAAATTTTTACAAATAAAATGCAATTGAGTTTTTTTTTTAACTTTTTAATATTTCCGTTAACATGTTATTCGTAAGAAATAAATGTTATTTCCAGCCAAGATGTTCGAATACATTTTTAACATTAAACATATTAATATATTAAGAAATTCATAAGTCAGAAAATAAAGAAATAGAAATTTTTATTGTACTAACAAACATGAGTAAATCAAATAGGAAAACATTAACTGATGGTTATTTTCCCCATTTTACTATAAAAGGGAATTCTAATTTTTGTTATGGGATTAATTATTTCTCTTATATCTTTTTTCCTTAAAAGAGCCTATATTTGCTCTTACAATTTTTTTAAACATTTAGAATTGTTTTGCAGTTATTTAATCAATTATATTTTGAGTTGTTTCATTACCAACTTAAATTCACGTTAGATTATTTATATTTCAAATTAGTTTTTTAAATTACAAAAAATTTATTTAAATCTTTTTGCATTCATGCAAATAAATTTCCTATGAAAATAACGAAACAATCTTTCACCACATCAAATATGATGTCAAATAAAAAAACGCGTATAATATTTTTTAGTATTGAGTAATGCATTTTTTAAGAAGAATGAATTAAAAAAAAAAGAAATATACTTTTAATATACTAAGAAAGGCAAGGTTCTTCATTTGGTGAATCATTTTCTACTAGAAAAAGTAAAAATTGATTTTACTCTGAGTTATGTTATCGCCAGAAAAAAAAACTTGGAAAAAGATTATAAGTGAAAAATAATTAATTATTGATAAATAGCGAGAAATTTATCCTTGATATTCAAGCTTGATATTCAAAGGAAATTATCAGCGATTGATTGGCATAAATAGGTTAATAAGCTAGGATGTCATGTCTGCAAACGTCGGAGCAATCATTTCATTCATAAAAGTAAGACCTGCAAATATTAGGTTGGGGAAAAAGAAATCCATTATTCTTACGTAAACTTTTTGTAACTTCTTTCGGATTCGCTTTGTCAAAAGGTTTAAAACAGTTTTCATGTAGATTTTTAGGTCTACGACTGCTGACATGCTGTACAGTTTGATAATTTTTGATATTTTATGGACATTCTTGACGATGTTGTAGCCATGCGAGGTGCATCTTTAGCATCCAAATACCCAAATGGAATCGACGGAACCAAAATTGTGCGTAACTGGTTGTTACAGTCATATATAGGACGATAAACACCTTTCACAATTTTAGCCACCTGGTTAGCATTTTCGCCATTATAAAAGAAAAACTAAAATGTATCGAATTTTCTGTTTGTTGTCTTCTATTTTTAAAACCTTGTACTCATAACTGTTAATCAAACAAAACAAATCAAACAAAAAACCGCAAGAGAATATTTTAGTGTCAAATGTCACCTTTCCAATGAGCATAAATTTGAAATTGTTTGATAGATACCTCACGAGATAATGATCACTACAAACGTCTACCGAAAAAATAATGGATAACTTTTCCCCCAAATTAATATATTGACATATTCACAATAGAAGCCGTCCTATATCATAATTTCAGTACCATCCTATGATGGGCATTACATCACTCCAAATATGTCAAGAAAAATTATCAGAATTGAAAAAGTGTGTGCAAAAAATATAGTTATGAAAGTGAAAATTCACAGGTAAAAATTTTTTATATCATTAACATATGTTCAATCTAAAAAATATCTATTATATTTAATTCAATGATTAACAAACATTTAAAATATTCATGACAATATGCGTCAAGTTATACATAATTTTTAATCAATGTTCTATTTATTCATAAAACAATAAAAACAAGTATTTGTTTCATCATATTACAGTAAAAAGAAAATATATCAGTGAAAACAACAAGGAGAAATTATCAGGAAAGTGAGAGATTAAATTTTAACAGTGAAACGAAATGCTTCTAAAATGGGTTGTTTGAAAGAAAGAACAAATTAAAATGAATATTTATAGGAAAGTTTTACTATTTTAAGGTGGAATTTTTAAAGTAAATGACAGATGATTTTGAAAGGTGGCGTTTTTAAGTAATATCCAAAAAATAAGTAATAAAATTGGCCATTGAAAAATATATAAATTGACATTTAAAAAAATCGCAAAGGCCTGAGCGGCTGAACATGATGGCAAAGTCGTCGCATTCGAATTCGACGCGTAACAGTTCGTTGTCTGACTCAACTGAAAACCCTCTTAACCTGTGCAACCTTCTGGGCTTATCGAGAAGACATTTGATTAAAATTTTTGTAAGATTCATTGTACCACAAATAATGCAATGGGGCGTGGAGAGAAGAGTGCCAGCTCATGTGTTGATTTGTCATTAGACTACAGCTCAAAACTATGAAATTATCAGCTGTGTTTAAAGGTTGACATAAACAGTTACCCTAAAAGGTATCGCACTAACTTAAATCGCCAAATAGCACATATATTATTCCGTAATGCAATAAACACATGTAACTCCACCAATTGAAACGATCTGTAACTAATTTTGGAGTTTCTGCATCTGCTTTTCACTGGTGTTCTTATAAATATACTATTTGTTTTATTTTTTCCATGAATTACCATACCTGAAATATTTTATCTCTAATTTACATTACTAATCAAAATCACAAATTTGTTATATTAAATTCAAACTTTTTGGACCTCTTCTACAAAATGGATATGTACCTTAAATCAATGATTCCCAAACGCTTTTGACCCATGGACTCCTTTTTTATCGTCAGAAATTACCCGTGGACCCTGAAGTGAAAGAGCTACATAGTATAAAAATTAAAAAGTTTGAAGGAAACATTTTGTCTATTAAGTATTTATTGAAATTATAATTTTTGCTTAAAATTAAATAAAAAAAAAAGATTAATAATTTTGATGAATTTGATGAGTTGTTGTGACTGTATTTATTGCGACTCAATATTTGTGAATAGCAATGTCAAATCCACACAAACACTAATTTCTAATCACTTTCTTTTTTTTTGTGATGAGGTTCAAAACAGCATTAAAAATATTTTCCATCAAAGAGGAAGACGCGAAAACAGTCAACAACAACTTTTACAATAACTCATAATGCAAAATAAAAAACTCAGATCTGTTTTTATTACCAGAAATAATGGTATCCTTGCTCAAATACTGGCTTAAGCTCCTCATTTGTGGATATATCAACAAACTGCTCCTATATTAGTATGGATTCATCTATTTTAGGGATTTGAGTTAGAATGAAGAATGTATTCAAATCCGTGATTCACTTATGCATGAAGAGCTCTTAGATATTCACAGTAAGAAAATCATTTTTGTTTTGTACTTTTAATAGATTTGGAAACACTGAGAACATTCTTCTTCTCTTACCAAGTATTATTTGTACGGAAAAAGTTTTGCAACAAACGGAGGTAATATGCGTTTTGTGTAGATTAAAATTAACTGGTTACCATACAGTTTCAAATTAGTTTCTTTAAATTTGCAAATAAATCAGTCACATAGGTATGCCATTTGTTTTAGTTAATTAAATAATATTATAAATTATTGTCTTTGCTTTCCAGTTCTGAACTATATGTTAGTAATAACATCAAAATAAGTTGCATTCGCCACCGTTACTACAACTGACATAATAATAAACTAATCCGCTATTTTATGCATTGTGACTTAAATTCCCATAATAATAAATATTGATCACAATTATTTTATGTTAAACCATGCGCGGGACCTCTGACGTTGTTCAAAGATCACCAAATGAATTTAAATTTTCCGTGGACCCCTTGAAAGTTATTAGGGATCCGTGGGAGTCCGTAGGGGCCACTTCGGGAACTATTTCCATAAATGAAGATAATAAAATGCTTATTAATAGCTAAAAAAAATGTAGTTACAGCTAAAATGGTTTTATACTTAAAATAACTTCAAAAATCTGTATAACATTATTTACATAAGATAAATTAAAATGTATGTTTTTTTAGAAAAAAATTTATCCTGGAAAAATATGTAATTATTTAGTAATACTATATTTTCAGAAATTTTTAAATTTACTAAAGTAAGATTTTTAAATAATTTCAAAATTTAGTAAAGTTACAATGAAAAAAGTCCCATTATATTGAAAAGATAGAAAAACTATGCTTTCGTTTATTTTATCAATCTTGTGTGAACACTGGTTTTTGACCCTAGGTGATAAGATAAGCATCATTAAGTAAAACTCTTGACCATATGATTTTAAGTCAAAGATGTCCTTAAAAACATCAAAAAATCTATACAAGAGGTAAACTTGTCTCACGCAATAAAGAGAGAGCAACAAGTAGACCTATCAGTTGTCATGGCAATATTGGGCAACAAATATTGTGGATTTCGATTTGTTTTCTTACATATTAGCATTTACAAAAGATAAACTCACATGAATTGCGTGTTTATGGTTTCTGTTTTGGTTGCAATTTTTGTTGCCCAATGGGAAATAGGACATATTCATTACATTCTATGTTAAATTTTTCCATAAGCCACTTATAGAATTAATATTCGTTGCTAAGTTTACTGAATTACTTACGTTACAAAGAAGTGCTTGTTTTTAAGTGTAACATTCAATAACATAATAAATTTATTTTTGAGAAACAATTTCTTAATTAAATTTTCAATCAATACTATGTACAATTGTTTATTTTATAAACTATGACAAAACCAAGTAAAATTATATATATATTATATATATATATATTATATTATATATATATATATAGCATAAAAATAAATAATTCGTTTTAAATAAATGTCAAATTTTGAAAATTATTTGGCGTATACCCATGAAAAACATATGAAAAGAGCTACAATTTCATCATATTTATACAAATATTTATTATGCGTCACCTATGGTGACATGACACACTTATCCAGATGATAATTGAACTGATTTTATACATTTTTTGGCAAGTAAATGGTGTCCATGAATTCCCGATGCCACCATAAAACGCTTTGCTAACACGGTGCTCCTTTTTTTAAATACTTCTTTCTGAAAGAGTTATTGCATTGTTATAATTTAAAAAATAATAAACGTATTAAAGGATAGAACAAGTTGTTTTCTTGCTTATCCCCATTTTTCGCCGGTACTTACATGATACTCTTTCAACCTATTGGAAAGATAATTCTCGTTCTGTTACCAAGAATATACTATCCATACAGTGTGAATTTGTGGTTCTTTTTCACATATTTCTCACCCGTGTAAAGTAATGTATTTGAAAGTATGACGTTTTCAAAATGGATGAATCATTTAGGCTAATCTTATATATATAAGTATATGCTAAAATAATAAAAGAAATTTAAGTTATTTAAAAATGAGGGGATCATATTTGTTGTATCTAGCTATCAAAACTACTAAACTCTTTCACTTTCCTCACGATTTTGAACCTCAGTGAAATGCTGATATTTTTAGCGCAAAAAAATTTTTCTTTCACACATATACTAGAGTGTGTGATAAATATTTTTTTCTGTTACTTAAAATCATTCTTAATTATTATAGTTTTTTAAAAATGATTCATTTTATCAGTCTTAATTATATACATTTCTTAAATCATTCAATGTCAATATTTAATTCTTAAGCAATTGCATTTATTACATGTTTTATTACAGTAATATATTTTTTGATTAAAAAAATAGAAATTGGTATAGATTTAATCATTATCAATGTTTTCATTTTTCTGAAATTTAATGTTATTTATATATTCTTATTTCAAATATTATTACCTGAGTTTTTTTCTAATATTTTTACGGAAAAGATATCCTGTAAGTTTCAGTATAGCAATTTTAATTTGTAAAAAAAGGAAAAAAACTAGTAATGAGAGTATTGGTTAAAATATTGTCATGGAATTCAGTAAGATTTCTTTTATAATCCCCAGCCTTCAAGAAAATTTTCCATTAAAAATTACAAGGATTAAAGTCGAAATGCGAAAGTGATAAATTGGTGAATGGTAAAAGAATTATAAATATTATGCTATACACTTTATCTGATAATAATATTCAGAGATAAATGGAATAAAATGTAGAGCATAATATTTATTATCATATTTTAATAATTTTTTAAATTTGGAAACCAACTTTATAGATTTCTTATAAAATAAAAAGAATGTGGATGATAATTTAATTGTTAATACTGAATAAGAAAATTTTTTCTATTTATTAACTTAACGTATCATTAAAAATTAAAATTTCGAATATAATAATAGAATTAAAATTTTATACTAGCTGCTAAGTAAAATTTATACAACTTGAGAACGAGTATTCTCTTTGCGCTTATTTAATATTCAAATAGCTTATGATGTCCTTAATCTTATTTCGAATATCTTAATTTTGATTCTTTCTTCTACTAACAACTGCAATACCTATAATTGATAAATTTCTCACCTTTCAGTTCGTATTCTTATTTCATGGAAAGTTTCAGCTTTCCAGTATCTTACTGTATGGATATGATTGATTTATGTTTCACTTTAGCCTGCTCTCTTTTCCTAAAGAACATAATCATTCTGCCATTTAATTAATTTTTAATTCCGTCAATTAATAGCTTGAGATATTTCATTTCAATAAATGAATTAAGGATCATTTGATTGTAGAAAAACTATTATGAAGAAATTATAAAATATGTTACCCAACTTTTTCTCAGAGGAATTTTCATCTATATAATATCCCAAAAATATGAAGAGTTTTCAAGTCGAACAAATTGCTAGAAACGGACATTGAAAGTATATGTTGTATTGAATTAATTTTTATTAATCAAAACATTTAAAAAATAACAAATAGTATCACAATAAATTGATTTGGCAACCTTTTAAGATCTTGAAATAGAGTATGATAATAATTAATTCAGAAACCTGTGTTTATTTCATCATTACAACTGTACAACTTTTTGATTTTGATTACAATGTACATTTTATAAATCAGGGATTAATGCCAACTATTTGTCACTCTCTCCAAAATTATTTATAAATTTTGTATTTACGAATTTTTATCCATTGGTCAACAATTTATATCTAATTTATTAATGTGGCTTATTCAGAATTTCCTTTAAGATTTTGAAATAAGGCTGATGTTTTTATCATAATTCATATTTAATTCGTTGCAAAACTTTTATATTTTCAATTGAAATCTCAGTATGCATTATATAAATAGGAATTTTGTTTTCAAAAATAAAATGTATTGAAATAATAAAATGAAATAATCATAAATCATTTTAAATAACATATAACAAAACGTGTATTTAAATATTGTAAGAAATTAAGTCTTAAGTAATGCAATAAAAAATACTTGCATCAAATTCAAAATTTCAACAATATCTTAAAGATATCAAACTACCATTTTCTTTATTTTGTAATCTATTATTAACACAAATATATTTCTCCTGAATATAGAAACAAGGAAATATATAATGTGATATGCAATTAAATATGATGTGTAATTAATAAGAAATGTTTAACTGTGTTATTATGTAACAGTGAAATTTACAGAATCGAATATCTGCAAAATGTTAAAATAAATTAACCATAAATATTTCAAAAATCATATTTGATTGTTAGTATTATTATGGGTATCAATTTAAATTAGAAAAATAAATTTTTTTCGCGTTTCTTGAACAATTTTTCTTGTGAATCATTTAAAAAAGTTAGTTTCCCTTTTTCTTCATTTGAAAAGAAACTTGTAATTATAAAAATGGTAAAAAAATTAAATACTATAAACATTTATGTAAATGATTTAATAAATTTAGTTAAAGTTTATTAAAACTTGATAAAATCAGAAGTCATAAAATGCTCTTTAACTTCACAAGAGAAAATAATCGAAGAATAAAGTCACATTTTCCCCCATATATTCGGTCGATTATCGGCTACATTGTGGAAATGTAGAACAGTTGAAATCAATAAAGGTAGACAGCTTTCATGAGCGTTATGGTTATCGACAGGTGGCAACAATTCTTTGCCCATCCCCCTTTCCCCCCCCCCCCCCCCCGTTTCCAACCTCTCTCTTCGTTCTCCCATTTATGATGACGAGAATTTCGTCTTCGCTGTTAACTGATGCGTTCGTGTCCACTACGGTCATTTGTAAATCTTTTTGCTTCGAAAAGAATGGTGAAATGTTCCAATTGCTGAAATCAACAAGTGGAATGTAGTGTAGTAGAAAAAAATTTGATGTTCAATAAAGTAAAAGCAATATTGTTTATTTAAAAAAAATGATTACCAAAAACTATAATATTTCGATTGGTTCTTGGAGAAAAAATCTGGAGAATACTTGACAGTACTACTGAAATATTTCAGAAGAAGTTAAGTTTTAATAAAGAAGTTAAAAGGGAAATAAAGTAAGTGATTAATAGAAGCCTAAGTTACATATTATCTAACAATGAATTTGTTTTCTTTGAAAAATTATTTAAAATGAGATCTTTTTATTTATGTGAGAAATTTATTTAATTTATAAATTATAAACAATTATTGATTTAATCATTGCATAACTTCTTATCACATAAATGACAAAAAGTTCATGAATTTTAATGTAAAAAATGTGTAATATTTATCATAAATAATCAAGGATATTTCCAAAATTTGATTTTATGGATTGTTTTTAAGAATTTAATGTAGTAGATAAAGATTTCAATTTTTATACAGAAAAGTTCTTTTCAAAATATTTAGGAATTTATTGATCCGTACTATAAAGTTCACTCCTAGTTTTTATCCTAAAATGAGTGCATTTATTTAATATTTTTTTAGCTTTACATAGTTCGTTTTATTTCAAATTATTGAACTTCTTGAAACATTAATATGGCTTTATTATATTTTCTCCTGTTTCCATCTTTTTCTAATTTATATAATGAAAACCTTATTTATTCACAATATGAAATTTAATGTTTCTAAAATGCACCAGTATTTATCACGAAAACTTTAATGCATAGATTTCAATAATAAACTAAAAAAAATACTAACTATTATTATGCTCATTGATATCTAATTTCTCGAAATGCATAAAATAATACAAATAAATTAAATAGAGTTAGATCTATTATCTTATTTACTGGTTTTTATATAACTATATGTATATGCCTAAAATTTCTTTACAGTCAAGAAGTTAGAATAGAGGCTGTATAAGTTTACAAACATGTTGCAGTCAAAGTCAAGATTATATAATAACAGAGACACACACATCAAATTTAGTGTTTCTGTAATATTTAAACATTGTTATCAAACTTAAATTTTGATTCAAATCTTCTGGATCTGAAAATGAAGTTGTTGTGAGTTCCAACTAAGAATCATGACTTGTGACGGTTCACCTATGGATACAATGGTTAGTCAGAGACCTTTTCAGGATGTGTTGGCCATTAATGACCTATCAGACCTGGAGGAGCTGGAAAATCTGAGACGGAGACGACTAGCAGAGATGAGGGGAGAGACATATGTTCCTTTGAAAAAAGACGACGAAGACCCCAGCCTCTTCAAGCTGCTTTTTAGAAGGGTAAGATCTCATTAAACTATGTCAATATATACTAAATTTTATGATATATATATATAAGTATAGATACACAAATACATACATACATGGATATTGACACACATATTGCTGTTGATGTAGATGTCCCCTCAAGTATTAGGAAAACTAGTAGAGCAATATATATGCAAATTGCACAAGTATGCATTCAATCAAATATTTTATGCAGTAGACAGCAACTATTTGACAAAGGCATTAGATCGGTTGTTGTTCTATGATGGCAGGATATCAATATTTAAGTTACTTTGAATGTGATGTTAAGTCGGCTTATGAAATATGGGACATAACATCGTTGAAGTAACAATGGAAATTGATTGATTTTCACGATGCCCTATTTAACGAATGTATAATGTATATCGATTATTCAGTAAAACATCAATTCTTAGACAGCGATAAGGTTATAAAAACAACTTGAATATAACATTTTTTTTTATAGCCATATAAGAAAATAGTGGTTCCTTGTAGTCAAAAATCATTCAGAGATAATCAACGACTGAAGAGAATTCATAGACAAGATAAATATGAAATATTTTCTTAAATCGATGTGGCATCAACAAGTGTCAACAAGCAAATGTTTTCATAGATCATTGTTGATTTGAATTTTTTAAGCTGGAGGCCTATATATGTACTATTATTGGCTGCAGGCCACAAAGTTATATATTTCGCTAGGGCTACTGAGGCATGTTTAGTAGGTCCTAATTACAATGTTCTCCAAGTGAAATAAAGCCTGCAAGGATGTCAGGTAAATAAATGAGGAACCTTATACTTGACCCTGTTAAACGAAGACTCCCCCCAGCAGCTTCCAGATAGTTTGTTGAGTCCAATTTAGGACTAAGTACACGGATGTATGTTGTCACTCACTTTCTCATTCATTGTATCGAGAAATGAACATAGGAGGGTATGGAAAAAATCTCATGAATCTATGAATTTCACAGTACAACAAAAGTTTGTTTAAACTGTGAGGTATAAGGATTGCATATAGAACCTTTGATACATCGAGAGATGAATCTGACAGATGATCAATTCCAAAGCAGGATGCTTTATTCCCTTCACCCATTCTTATATAGAGAGCATTTCGATGGATTTGGTTAATTTAGATAGTACATTTTGACAACTCATACATCAAAAATTGCATCCAAATGTATTCAGACTCACTCCTCTGATTTTAAATATTTCCACTAACATCTTAAAATCCAAACATGAACTTTTGAGCATATATGGAAGGCTTGGCAATATCCATTTATAAAAAATCTCTATCATGTAACACTTCAATATATTTATAGATTGCATTGCAGGATGTCTGTTTTAAATATCCTTCACAATACTTTAAGACGCTTATCAAGTCCATGTCAAATTATGTTGCTGTACTTCTAATTGGTGGTCGTTAGTCTTACAGAAAAATTAGTGCCACTACCACTAGTAACAGTGCACTATTAGTGGTAATTGCACTAGATGTATACATACACCAAGAACAAGGAAAATACACTATCCAATAAAAAAAAACTGATTTTTTATTTCTTTATTAGTGTTGTTAATTCAACATTAAATATTATTCAAGTATAACTTTCTTAAACTCGTGCGCAAAATAATTTCTACTTAAGTGATTGTACACCGCAAATTAGATAATATAATAAATTATAAAAGTGAAATCTGAGATGTGAAATTTTTTCAGCTAAATCATGAATATTTGATCTGAATTGACGAAAATATTTTGAACACGATGTATTACTGAAAAATTTAAACAGTATTAACCTAAAAACTGAATAAAAAATACAGATATAAATAGTTCATGAAAGCAGCCTCTTGGTAATAAGCACCAAAAATTCTGCAAATGATAACAATTTTCCAGCATTACTAGATCTTAATACTTTTACTAGACGATAAAGTGCTAGACAATATAGACGTATATTATATATGCTTAGTTTAATAATATTATCATCAAGTATTTTGAAAGTTTTAGAAAGAATATAACTTTATACATCCTTCTTAATACATAAGTTTCATATTATTTAATTGAAACTTCAATCCCTTAATAAGAATAAGTAAAATCTATGAAAAGAAATAACAGTATAAATAAATTGCTAAAGCCAATATCAATAACATTTAGTAAAAAGTAATAAATCTCAAATTCAAGAAATTCAAACATATATCCAATAAAGACTGACCTTTTTCTCTTGACTAATTCACGGAAAAAGAAATATAAAGACCTCTAGACTAACTGCGTCTACTTTGTATGTAAAATGTATAGCTTCTTAATATTAAATTTATACAGATATTGTGAAAATTTTAAGGAATATTTATATAAAACAATCTATGTCAGTACCTATTGTGTAATCAATCTCCTTATAACTGAATGAAGGGAACGTTTAATTCCTTATATTACTTAATAAATATGGGAACCACTCTACCTTTAAAATTTAAAAAATAACTTTTTGAAGTGAATCACAAATCCGAGAAGGGAAAAAAATGTGAAATCTTTTATTTAAGCGATTTAGTTTATTTCTTTTCTTGTCTTATCTGTCCCAATTTTCTTATCAATTATTTCTCCAATCAAGATATGATTATTTTCTAATTTTATTCCATCATAAAGTTTAAAATGTAAATAAATGTTTATTTTGAAAATGAAAAAATGTAACTAGTATATGGTTTACAATATGTTACTCTTTCATTTTACTATCATGGATGCTATGATCTTGGATCTTGAAAAGTAGAGAATATCATTACAAATTATTAATGGGCACTCAATGAACATTATAATGCTTACAGCTCTCTTTTTTTAAAAATATAAATAAAGCTAATTATATTTCGCAGCATGAATGTGTGTAATTATACTGCCTAAATGTTAATATTTTTATCATTTTTTATGAAGGAAATCTTAAGCAAACATCATTCTATCTAATGTTCAAAAAGAACTGAAAAATTTTCGTTAATGTAAAAAAGTGCTGTAGTACAGATGGTAATTAAAATACAATCATGATTTATCCAAAGATTCAAGATCTTTAGGAGCAAAATAGTTTTGTAAATAGTGATTTTTCTTGATTCTATTAGGATTCTTTGTAAATAATTCATTCTGCAATAAGCCCCAATTTAAAAAATACTAAAATATGCAAATGGACTCTAAAGGAATATCGTTGGCAATATAAGTTTTCTTTTATACACCTCAAATTTCAAAAACTAATTTTATAATACTAAACACGCTCATTTATATATTTAGTCAATAAAGTTAACATTTAAATAAAATATTTCTCCTTAAGACTAAATCGGGAAAAAACTAATGCGGAACTTTTAAAAAATTGTGTACATGCAATTCATTTTTATTAAGCAATTTCACTTTAATATAATAATAAGTAAATTATGCACTCGTTTTAGTATGATCATGGGATTTTTAAAAATATCCATATTCTATAAATTAAGATGAAAATATCATTAAAAAATAAAACAGAGTGGTATTGTAGAAAAATGTACAAAAATTTTTATGTAAGTAATTTATGATGTAAGTTTATTAAGTTTCAGTTAAGTATAAAGTAAATCAACAATCTGGTACTCGGACACACACAAATGAAAATTACTTATACTCCATTTTAATAATATATTCTCAGTCTTTATCATAGAGTACAGTTATAACTTAAATTCATAGGCTTTAACTAAAGGTTAGAAACATTTATAATTTTAGTATAGAATTCCTTACTATACATAATAAGCTAATAAATTTAATATGTAATGATTGGAAAATATAAATTAAAATATTTTTGATTAATCCATAAATCAAACAATGATTTATTTTTCTCATAGGGAAATAACATTTGATTTGTTCTATTCATATGAGATATTTTATAATGGTAAATAATAATATTTTGCTTTATTTAAAAGAAAATACAAATTTCTTCACAGTAGTCAATAAATTCATAGAACATGAAAAATATAATTTTCAAATTATATAATATATGTATGTATCAAATTGCAATTTATATAAAAATGTTGATATATAAATAAATTGGTTTTTCAACAGTATTAAAGAAAATAAGAACACTTTCTGTATTGTGGTTAAAAATTGTTATTGAAAATATGCATATGTTTTTGTAAATAAAACTACGAATAAGCAAATTTAAAATTTTATAGTATTTACAAGAAAACCAAATACATAAATAAAGAATTTCAAAACAAATAACAAGTTTTTTATAGTTTTAGAAAATTAAGGAAAAAACATTTTTTACGTACATAAATCAACACTTATTTAGTTAATAAAATGTTAATTGGTACATCATAATTTTAAATAAGTGATTATAGCGTATCTTTAAGGAAACTGAGAATTAATCAAGTTTTATAATGATTATTTGCATCTAATTATATTTGCATCTAATTATTCTTTAAAAAATCTTTTATCAAATAGTGTTTATTTATATGCATATTTACTCTTTTGCATTTTTTATTTCGCAAATCTCATTCATATAATTAAAAATGTTTTCGGTTTTATCACATTTGATTATGAACTAGTTTATTTTATTATAAAACCATTTCAGTTTTATTAACATAAAGCAGACTTGTGAGTTTCTTTTTGAATAAAGTTAAATTTCATATTATATAATAATACTTTCATTTGAATAAAATCACTTAAATATATTATCCTATGTCTTATTACAGCAACTGTTTATTTATAGCTTTCTATTTCACCACGTGATTACATATATTTATAGATGAGTAATTACCTAAAGTGAATCAGCCGATCAGGCACTCTGATATTGAAAAAAAAGATTTGTTATTCTTCTCTTAACCTCGGTTTCTAATCAAAGCTGAACTTTCGTATTTATCTCAATATTCATCAGTTATTATTTATGATATTCACGTAATTGTCGACAGAAGGATTACTTTTAGCAAGAAAGAAATGGAATTTGATTGCAATACCGATACCTAATAATTCCATTTTTTAAAAAAAATATTTATTAACTATAAATTCAAATTATAGAACAAATATGTAGCCAAATAATTGAAGTTTAAAGTCTTCAGTACAATATCCTTAGTAAAATGTTACTTATAATGAAAAAAAAATTTTTTTTATCAAACTTTCAATTAACTCTTGATGTTGTATTACTTATATTTCTCATTTGGTTTTGTTTGGTTTATTTGTTGCTCAACAATTACATTTTCCACATCGTTTAAATTCATATCTATTCATATCTTATCATACAATTTTATAACTGATTTATTTATAATACATAATTTATTTTAATTTTGAATGCACATCAAGATTAAAATAAATAAACATAAAAAATTAATACGTGTTAGATTAATGATCTAATTTCATAGTTTTTCTCAAATTCATGTGCTCTTAAGAAAAATAAATTTTGTGCATACCGTAAAAAATATGATATAAATTCTGGAAACCTTAACAAAAAATAATAGAAAATTTCTTTTATTCTATTGATTTATTAAAAATTTTAAATAATTTAAAAACCAACAGTAAATTCGTTTTACATAATCATTCTTTATCTAAAAATGTAGTTATTTTTGTCTTGCAAAAATGTACAATATCTATTGTCATGGCGGGTTTTTTCTCTTGCTAATAGACTATTCAGAAACTAAGGAACTTAAAGAATTATACTTTTTTAATTTTTAGAAAAATCTGTAAATTCAATTATGTATTTATAATTGAATTTTCAGACTTAAATAAGCGTTATTTAGCGAAAATTTAGGAGATTCTGAAAGTTGGATGAAAATGAAATTTTTTCTGATGCAATCTGCAGAATATCCAGTGACAAGAAACATTAAGAAAAATTAGCTGTTGTTTTTTAAACCTGTTCTTAGCTATAAGCAAACGTTAGTTATACAATGCAACAAAGGTTTGCCAACATTCATTCTGAAGTAGATTTTCTTTGACAGGTGAACGATGCCTTTTAAAACTAAAAATTAATTTACATAATATTATCCAAAGTTGATGCCGTGAAAAAGACAATTTTCAATTATTAATCAATTCCCTATGTATCACATACAATTTCTTATGCACGTGATACGTAAGGAATAGATTCTCTCTTTTACATTCTTACATGTCTTATAGGTCTGCGTACAGTAAAAAATATCCATATTTTAAAAATTGTTATAAAAAGACAAACTTCGCGTGTTTGAGTAGGACCACGATACCAGGTTGGATCCATGTTCACCAATATATCAAAAACTGTAATATATGTCACTTTATTTTCTTGAGTAATATCTTAGTTCCAGTATTTACTACGTTGAAAGTAGGATCTTAGATTAATCATAGTTATTCTTCGGAAACAGGAGATGAATGATGCACAATTATTTTCTACATGCAAATCTATCGGGATAAATGCTTGAGAGTTATCCCGAATTTCTTTCTTTTGACAAGTGAATGCAGTTCTTTGTCTAAGAACAATCCATCCATACTATATTAACACGCCTAAGATATTCCAATGTCTTACAAAGACAGCGTCTTTTGACTATATGATAAGCTGTGTTAAATCTTATTACTCCTTTCTAGTGAAAATCCGTTGTAATATTAGTTTTAATTAAAAATCGAAACAAAATATTATAAAAAAATCATTGTTAACCTAATTAACTTATTTGAACTTAAATATACGTTTTCAAGAAAAGATTTTAAAAATGCTTATTTGATAAATAGAGAAACTTCTAATAATGTATAAAAAATAATCCGAGTGATCAAATTAATTTTTTTATGATCTTGTTATTTCATCTAAAATTTTATGAGTCAAATATGCAGTTATCAAGTATTGATAATTTGCGAAACTAAGAGTTTTCAAAATAATACAATTTGCTTAGCACTTAATAAGAACAAATGTAAGGACAATAAAACCAAAATTAGTATATTTTCATTTAAACTATAAAAATTACAATTTATGTTTAAAAATTTCATCATAAATACATATTCTACTGCAAAATAATTTTTATTATCTAACAAAAATTCAAATAAATGCATATTTTATTAATATATATATTTGCGGAATTTTTCAAATAAATTATTTTTAAGAAAAGGTTGTTATTTTTTTCAATCGTCAAATTTATAAGGACGAATGCTTTAATAAGTAGTTAATATTTTAAAGTTGAATTAATGTGCTGATGCTGATAAAGAGTATAGTATAATAAGACTTGGATTAAACATAAAGTTGATAAAAAAAATGAAATGTGAAGATTTAAATGTGATAAAATGAAGGTTTTCTTTTATAAATTAAATGTGTTAAAATCAAGTTATATATATATATATATGAATATCTATATATATATATATATATAGCTTTTCCTTGTATATATGAGGTTTTGAAACATGACTCCAAGGAAAATGTTTACAATACTTAAAAAATTCGTTTTCCGTTTGCTTTATTTTAAACAATAAATGGTCATTAAGCATCTGCATTATATACGATTTTGGTGTTTGAATGATATGATTATATAAATCAACAAGAGTTATTATTATGAGGGAGAGAGGGATTTTATAAAACACATAAATTACTATCTAAATATTAAATACGCACGATGAATTATAGTTCCCACTCATTTATTTACTTTGTAAAATCATTAGATTTCCTGCTTATTGTATTTCTTAAACTTATTAGTACCGGTCGTAATTTTCTAATCCTTACATTTATCGCATTTATCATATATTATAATCGAAACAGTTTTGATGTTCTGAATGGAATCTTGTAATACAATGTCTCATATATATATATATATATATATATATATATATATATATATATATATATGTGAGACAGCCTCTTAGAAGATACTAGGAATGCTTGACACAAAAATGAATTTATGAATTAAAGTACTGAATATTCAGTCAATTATCATCGATATTTTAATGTGAGCTTATGTTTATACTTTGTTTCAACAAGTATTAAGGAATTTATTTTTTTTTAAAATATTGTGTAAGCATAAATACTTTTTGCATTTTATAACTATTTTTAATATTAAACACATGAACTCTCGTTTTTACGAACTGATAAGAACCAATAAAATAGTTTTCAGAATCGAAACTGAGCAAAATTGCCTTATAATATTCGCAATTGAAGTTATTAATTTTACTTTATTGCATGAACTGTAAAGCGAAACATTAAAAAGAAGAAATTCCAAATGAATTGCTTAAAAAAGGATGGAATTTTGACATCAGCAGTGACGTTAGTTATCAACAATTCGAAAGATTTAAGATTCTATTACAAAAACGACGAAATGTGTCACTCAAAAAAGAAAAATGAAAAAATTGAAAACTTTAAAGGATAAAAAGTAAACAAAAGATTCTTGAAAACGATTTCGCAAAAAAGTGATTTTTCAAACTTTTAGTTAGTATCAGGAAACTAAAATTACTATTGCGTCTATGGAGCCATGCAAGGGATCAACAACTAGTTCTTAAGAATCATGAGTGTTCGTAGTAAGGAGCATCTACTGTAATATATTAACAAATGAAATACATATCTTTTTGGTTTTTGTTTTACATCATGTGACTAGTAAAACTTACCTTATCATTTTTGTGACAAACCTCTTTATTTCCAAACGTATTTTATTTACTATTTTTTTTAATTAAAATTATCAATGCCCTTTTAAAACGTACTTTTTATTTTACAGGCAGAATCAAAGTTGGCTTTCCTTTCATTTTAGCTTTTGAATTTTAACTCAGTAAATTTTATCAAACGATAGCTCATACTAATAAACGGAAATATTTAATTAAAGTATAAGCACATTAACTACTTTTAAGAGGATTTTATATGTCCTACAAATATATTTCTATATAATTATTTACTCAATGTCATTTAATATAGATACATGATATCAAACACAAAGCAGGATATTTACATACAAATATGCTTTTATATGCATTTGAATGAACAATATTTTTTTACGAAGTGCATATTGGGGAGGGAACAAATGAAATTACTCCATTACATGACATACGCAAATTTAAAATATAAACTTACTACCACAGCTTTTATGTTCTTAACTTTGGAAATTTTGAATGTTTGTTATTATTACAAGTATATATATAAAATAATATAACAAATACAATATGATATTAATATAGAACAACCTAAATTTGTCTTAATATAAATTGTTGATAATATGACAAACTAGATGGCAGCACTAAATAAAGACGTTTCAATATAGTTTACAATTCATAAATAAAACCTTGCTCCTTGATTCACTTTTTTCGAACCGGTGTAAAAAGTAAAATATTTCAAAAACTTAATTATTTCTTTTTTATCTTTTTAAATTTGTTGGTGTCATAAATTTTTATTAGTAATTTAATTAATTATTTTTTTCATGTTTTGTATAGATTTTCCTTAATTATCATGTAAAATTATGCCGAGAAAATGATTCTTAATTAATTAACTGATTGTAATTTTTCTCCACTAATTTTAAATACATGAAGGATTTCTTTCATTAAAAAATGTCAATACGTGTACTAATGTAGTCATCAAATTATTAATCATTTTGCTTTTAATTCCAATTAAATAGTCTTAATAATCTTTATTAAGCTCAATATTTGACAATTTCACAGAAAGCTATTACATAAATTCCTCAATAAAAATTCAGTTATATTCTTAAATTCATTACATTGATCATTAAATTGAGAATTCTTCGAATACCGTATAAGTTCTAAATAGGATTGATTTAATAACTTAATAACTAACTACTGTCTTAAAAATATTTAGCCATTAAATTATTCATCATAGATAATTTTGCCACTAATTATCTTTAAATCTTTTTCTGTTTAGCATATCTAAGATTTTTATGTAAATTTTTTACTCCATTTAATTTAGTCATTGTCCGGGCTGAGCTATTAAAATAATATATATATATATATATATATATATATATATATTAGTTTGGGGAAAAAGTAATCCATTACTTTTTCGGTAGACTGCTGTAGTGATCGATATCTCGTGAGGTATCTATCAAACAATTTCAGATTTATGCTCGTTGGAAAGGTGACATTTGACACTAAAATATCTTCTTGCGGTTTTTTGTTTGATTCATTCAGTTACGAGTACAAAGTTTTAAAAATGGAAGACAACAAACAGAAAAATCGATGTATTTTTGTTTTTCTCTTGTAACGGCGAAAAAGATAGCCGGGTGGCTAAAATTGTGAAAGGTGTTTATCATCCTATATAAGACTGTAACAATCAGTTACGTACAATTTTTGTTTCCTCGATTCTGTTCGGGTATTTTTGATGTTAAAGATGCACCTCGCATGTGGATACAGTATCGTCGAAAATATCTATAAAATATCAAAAATGATCGAAGTTAACCGCATGTCAGCAGTCGTAAAGGGCAAGACCTAAAAATCTACATGAAAGCTGTTTTAAATCTTTTTACAAAGTGAATCCAAAAGAAGTTACATAAAGTTC
>JAPDSC010032445.1:0-12998 GCA_026290005.1 Latrodectus geometricus
GACCCGTGTCCCTGGAAAGGAGGGTCCTGGTAATTGAGGCCCCCAGAGACCAACACATTACTTTGGCTTCTGCTTCAGGTAAACGGGAGGTGTGTTGTGGTCCTCAGCACATCAATCGGATTTATGGATCAAGCGATCGGTACATCTGCTGGATGACTCGTTAAGGGTGGAGGCCATCACAGGGATGTACTGTGAGCGTATAGGATCTGGCTAGCACTGGTGCAGCTGGTCTGCATCCCCTTGTTGGACTCGGTGGTGGGTGGTGCCGTCAGGTCCCGAAATTTCCATTACTAATATGGAAACAAATAACATTTCTACTCTCCCACGGGAGCACATGTTCTCGCTATTAAAAGCCAAATTTTATATTATCCATCGGAAAGAGGGTACATTTGATAATGTGTCCCCTTTCCTTATACAAAAAGCAATAACAGGCACAATTGGGGAAGTGAAGAATATTAGGAAATTGCGTTCTGGTGACTTAATGGTAGAAGTTGCCTCAGAAACTCAGGCAACTCTAATGAGTAATATGAGCATGCTTGCCAATCTAGAGGTGTCCGTCTCTCCTCATAATAGTCTTAACTTTTCTCGTGGTGTGCTTTCAGCCAGAGATTTGCTAAATACGCCAACGGATGAGATTCTCGAAAATCTTAAAGGTCAAAAAGTCTGTGCTGTAAAACGCATTACTGTCAGACGAGATGGTAAGGTAATAAACACCAAGCATCTCATTCTGACATTTGCGACACCAGACTTACCGCAGCATATTAAAGCTGCGTATATGAATCTCTCCGTTAGGCCATTTATTCCAAATCCTTTGCGCTGCTTTCAATGCCAGCGATTTGGTCACTCAAAAGTAGCTTGTAGGGGTACACTGACTTGCGCTCGCTGCGCTGCAGTTGGCCATGAAAGTTCTTCTTGCCATGCAAAAGAAAAATGTGTCAACTGCAAAGGAGATCACCCCTCCTACGCTAGAAGTTGTCCAACCTGGCAATTGGAAAAGGAAATCATAACTACGAAGGTTAAGACTAATTGTTCACATCCCGAGGGGAGACGTTCTGTAACATCTCGTACACCTCAAGCAGGAGCAAGCTATGCAAAAATCGCCGCTAAGATCACCAGAACCGCTAGTACACAAACAGAAAACTTTTCACTTCCCATTGTTAAATTACCCCCTACATCTGTACAAAAGCCAAAATCAACCTCCGTATCCATCGTTCGGAAAAAAGCTCCTATGGTTGGTTGGTTGGTTTTAATGGCGCAAGGTCCAAATAAGGACAAGCTGCGCCAGACATCTGGTTGGAAGTAATCACTTTGCATTAGCCCAATAAAAACTTAATAATATAAAATTTTAAAATAAAGTGTTTTATTAAAATAATATGCGTATTTATAAAAATTAGAAAACTTGTGATTAAAATATTTTTAAAAGTTGATAAAATGGATAAAATTTAAAACTAGTGATTAAAATATTTCTAAATTTATATAAAATTAATAAAATCAATAGCTTTTAAAAACGCAAACAGATTGCGATGGGGTGGTTCCCCTAACAAGTCTTGTAAAGTTAAAATATCAGTGTTAAAAAAGATGATGCGCAAATGGTTAAAATCTGGACAAACAATTAAAATATGATGTACCGTGTATGGTTCATCACACGTTTCACACCAAGGATTTAAGTCACTCAAGAAGAGATGTTTGTGGGTGAAACGCGTGTGACCAATACGAAGGCGAGTCAGTCTGACATCTGTACTTCGTACAGGTAAAACATGTAATGGGATGATAAATGAAAATATGGAATGGAGTTTGTTGCTGACTTGCATGTTCCATGATTCCTGCCAAAGAGAATTTACAAAATGTTTTAATCCTTTTCTCACATCTATTGATGGAACAGAAGGCAGAATAGTAGTAGATGCAGACCTCGCAGCCGCATCAGCCTTCTCATTGCCATTTATTCCTATGTGGCTTGGTATCCAGCAAAACAGTATTTCGAATCCAGTGCGAGAGAGAGATTCGAGCAGTTTGAAAATTTTCGACACAACTGGATGGCAATTGAAGTTATGATTTTTCAAAGCTTCCAAAACACTCTTACTGTCAGTATATATGCAGTATTGATGTACGTTTTTGGTACTCACATACTGAAGTGCACGGTATATAGCCATGGCTTCAGCAGTGAAAATGGAGCAGGATTTGTGAAGGCTGTAACTGAAGGAGGTATTGTCCACATAAACTCCACAGCCAACGTGCCCCGCAGTTTTGGATCCATCAGTGTAGATGGGAGTGTACATACCATACTGACAGCGATGAGATGCATAAAGCTGTTGAAAAATAACAGGAGTTGTGTCCGACTTTTTATAGTTTTCAAAGGCATTGAATACTGTAATGCGTGGGTCATACCAAGGAGGATGTACGAAAAAGTCTGTAGACTCAATCCGGACATCACACAGGTCAGATAGCAAAAGGTGGGATTGAACACGCGCGAGAAAAGGTTGAATGCTTGATGGTCTAGCATTATATATTCTCTTAAGAGCGGCATTTGGAATCGTAGAATGTAAGGGATGATGAGGTGAGGACATAATGTTTGAATAATAACTAAAAGACAGCTGCATCCGCCGCAGGTCTAATGGTAATTGTTGACAGATTACATATAGACTCTGGACGGGTGAAGTGCGAAATGCACCTGAGCATATTCTTAAAGCAGAGTGATGAATTGTGTCCAATCTGCGTAAAACGGAAGATCTAGCTGATCCATAAGCAACACAACCGTAGTCAATGCGAGATAAAATTACTGACTGGTAAATTCGAAGGAGTGATATGCGATCTGCACCCCAAGAAGTATTCGAAAGCACCTTGAGGATATTGAGCAGTCGTTGGCACTTCTTCCGCAGATGTAACACATGCGCAAGGAAAGTTAATTTCTTATCGAAAATCACGCCAAGAAATTTTATCTCATTGACAACAGGGATAGGTCTACCGTTAATGTGAAGCACAGGATCATGGTGAAAACTAGTTTTCCTGCAGAAATGAACACAGAAACTCTTACTCGGAGATATGCCAAGGCCATTTTGTTCACACCAAGCAGTGAGATTATTTACAGCTGTTTGCAATTGTCTTTCAATTATATTCATGTTTGATCCTTGATATGAAATTTGCAAGTCGTCAACATATAAATTACTATGAACAGAAGGTGGTAATTGATGAAGTATGTTGCTGATGAAAAGGTTAAAAATGGTCACGCTTAAAACGCTGCCCTGAGGAACACCCTCAGCTTGGATAAAAGTATTGGAAAGTGTGTTTCCAATGCGCACTCTGAAAAGCCGGTGGGCTAGAAAGTTCTTTATGAACATGGGAAGATTACCCTTAAAGCCAAGATGGTACATAGTACGGAGAATGCCATAGCGCCACGTACGATCATATGCTTTCTCTATATCAAAGAAGATTGCAACAAGATGGTTTCTCCTTACAAAAGCATTTCGAATGTGGGATTCCAGATCTATTATATTATCAATAGCGGATCGACCTTTTCGAAAGCCACTTTGATGAGGAGGGATGCAATTATTCTTCTCTAAGATGTAAGTGAATCTAGCATTGACCATACGCTCAAAAGTTTTGCATAGGCAACTCGTAAGAGCTATTGGACGATAACTCATAGGGTCAGAAGAATCTTTGCCCGGTTTCAAAATAGGAATCACTATCGCTTCTCTCCACGAAGTGGGATATGCATGTTCCGTCCAGATTCTATTAAACAATACAAGTATGTTCAATAATGAATCTGGATGTAAATGACGAAGCATTTGATAAGAGATTCCATCAGGTCCGGGACTGGTGTCGTTTGCCTGATGTAAGGCAGTCTTCAATTCTGACATTCCAAAAGCACAATTGTACGGTAGGTTACTGCGATCAGTGAAACGTAGAGGAGTCCGCTCAGCTATTCTTTTAGACCTTTGAAAACCGGGACTATAGGAATCAGAGCTGGACACACTCGCAAAGGTTTCTCCGATGACATTGGCAATATCTACCGTTGAGGAATGCACAGCAGCTCCAGTTTTTAAAACAGGAATGGAACAATCCTGATAAATACCATTGGCTGCTTTTTCTTTCCTCCACAATTGTTTGCTGGATGTCGATGATGTAAGTGAAGACACGTAACGAATCCAAGATTCTCTTTGACTCTGGCGTCTTACTCTACGAGCTTGAGCTTTGGCTTTTTTAAAGGCAATAAGGTTCACCGTAGTAGGGTATCTTCGGAAAATATTCCATTGCTTCCTTTGTTTCTTGTAATATAGTCGGCACTCTTCATTCCACCAGGGTTTTATATGTTTGTGTGGAGTAGAAGAACTTTTAGGAATAGCAACATCCGCAGCTTTGATTATTGTGTCAGCGACATATTTAATGGCATCATCAATCACATCTCTAGTAACTCTTGTTTCCGTAATCGTAGCCAACTGCGTGAAGAGTTCCCAATCGGCTCGACTGTACGCATAATTAGGTGGCCTATAGGACACATTATTACTTCCAGTCTGAGTCACGATAAGAGGGAAATGATCGCTGTTGAAAAGGTCATTTCCAACAGTGAAATTCAGCAACGGCAGAAGTGACGGAGAACAAATAGCTAAGTCAAGAGAGTGAAATGTCCTTGTAGGTTCATGGAAATAAGTTTTCTCGTCGGTATTTAGCAGACAGAGAGAGTTATCAGATATGAACTGCTCAATCTGACGACCGCGTGAATTCGTATCATCACTACCCCACAAAGGACTATGGCCGTTAAAATCGCCCAACAATAAAAATGGAGCTTGGAGTGGATCAGCTAAGTCATTTAGTTCCTCTGCTTGAATGATGTCATTTGGTGGTAAATAAAGGCTACAGATTGTGATAAGACATGTGGTATGAATTTGGATAGCAACAGCCTGCAGGGCAGTGCGAAGCTGGTGTGCTGTACTAGGGCATCTGTTTGATGTGAATATACAAACTCCACCACTGGCAGCGGCATTACCATCATAATCTTTTCTGTGGCATTTAAATCCACGTATTTTAGATGTAATAGTGGTCTTCAGGAATGTTTCCTGGAGAGCCACACATATAGGATTGTAGTAAGAGATGATGGATTTGACATCATCAATTCGAGGCCGGAAACTACGACAATTCCATGAAACAAAGGAAGTCATTAATGGAATATAATCTAACCATTATCACTGTTACTTATTGTCATCTCAGATGAATCGTCTAAGCTAAACTCATCATCTGAGGGATGCTGTTTAACAGTGTCTGCATCCAAGGCCCGGAGGGCTTTCTTTGAAAGTGAGGAAGGCATGCGATGGCCTTCCTTGGAAAGTTTAAATTTTCGAGCTTTAAGGGCTTTTGATTTCGCGGACATTTTGGTAAATGTGGGTATAGGCTTGTTAGCTTTTGTAACCTGTGAGGGTAAACAAGCTGGAGGACATGAACCTGTTTCTGTTTGGGTACTACATGACCTAGTGACCTTTTTGGTTGCAGCTGCATAGCTAACACCAGCTACTGGAGTCCGTGAAGTTACTAATCGTCGAGCCTCTGGATACGATACATTGTTTTTAATTTTCAGGGTGGTAATTTCTTTTTCCACCTGCCAAACTGGACAAGTTCGTGAATAAGAGGTGTGATGACCTTGGCAATTGACGCAAACTTCTTTAGCATTGCAGGTTAGACTGTCATGCCCAACGACAGAACAACGGGCGCAAGTTAGTTTACCCCTGCAAGCTATTTTAGAATGCCCAAAACGTTGGCATTGAAAACATCTGAGAGGACTTGGAATAAACGGCCGAACAGAACACCTCAAATACGCTACTTTAATATACTCAGGTAAGTCTGGTGACGCGAATGTCAAAATAAGATCCTTAGTATTTAGCACAATACCATCTCTCTTGATCGTAATTCTTTTGACAGCACAGACTTTCTGATTTTGTAGATTTTCAAGTATTTCGTCAGTCGGCGTGTGGAACAAGTCCTCCGCAGAAATAACACCTCGAGAGAAATTTAAATTTCCGTGAGGCTCGACGGTAACAGCTATGTCACCTATTGTCTTCAAACTTTGCATCAGGATGGACTGCTTTTCGGATGCAGTTTCGATCAATAGGACACCAGATCTTAGTTTTTTTATAGATTTTACTTCCCCAAGGTTCGAAGTAATGGCCTTTTCAATAAGAAAAGGGGAAACAGATTCAAAAGAATCTCCAATTCTTTTTACAATAAAATATTTTGCTCTGCATAGAATCATTTGATGCTCCCGTGGGAGTGAGGAGAAAGTTTTTTGTTCCATATAGGATTATACAAAATTCGGGGACCGACGGCACCACCCACCACGGAGTCCTACAAGGGGATGCAAATCAACTGCACCAGTGCTAGCCAGTCCCTATACGCTCACAATACATCTCTGAAGTGGTCTTCACCCTTAACGAGTCACCCAGCAGATGTACCGATCGCTTGATCCATAAAGCCGATTGATGTGCTGAGGACCACAACACACCTCCCGTTTATCTGAAGCAGAGGCCAAAGTAATGTATTGGTCTCTGAGGGCCTCAATTACCAGGACCCTCCTTTCCAGGGACACGGGTCTCCACGCACGGCAAACACGTGGGTGATTTAGTCCCCAAGAGTAGCTAATAGCAACAGAGTGGCGAAAGCTGCTCAAGGGGAGCCCTCAACCTCATCAGAGGCAACCACAATGAGGGAGAAAAGGAAGAAAAAGCAGAGGGTAGAGAAGAGAAGAAAAGAAAGAAGAGTAAAGATCACTGGGGTACCTCGGGATTGTGACACCCGTGTTTACGTAAAGAAAGTAAACCCCCTGAGGGGAAAGCTCCTATGGCTAAATCAAAAGCCATGAGGGCTCTGAAATTAAAATCTGCAAAAGAGGGCCTCTCTAGGCCTTCAATATCCACCCGTAGAGCCATATCACTGGAGTCTGTTTGTTTGTTTGTTGGGTTTTATGGCACAAGGTCCAAAAGAGGACATGCTGCGCCAAAACTAAAAATTTTATTATATTTTATTATTATTATTATTATTATTATTTTTTACATATAGTATTTTTTAAAAAACCCAAACAACATTAAAATATATTAAAAAACAAAAATCCGTGTATATAATATTCTTAAAATTTTAAAATGTGTATATATTTACAATCATAAAATGTAAAATAATTAATTAAATAAAATTTAAAAAACCTATTGCCCTTAAAAAGGCAAATAGGTTTCTATGGGGGGGATCCCCTAACAAATCAAATAAGGTAATAAAATCAGTTTTAAAATAATGTAAACGTTCATTTTTAAAATCTTTGCATGAAATTAAAATATGATTTACTGAATATGGTTCATCACACGTTTCACACCAAGGATTTAATTCGCTAAGAAACAAATGTCTGTGTGTGAAACGTGTGTGACCGATACGAAGGCGAGTCAAACGGACATCCGCACTTCGTAAAGGTAAAACTGATAATGTGGTGAGAGATGGAAATATGGAACACAATTTGTTCGTGACCTGCATGCTCCAAAGTTCCTGGAAGAGACCGTTTACTAACTTTTTCACACCCTTTCTCACATCTAAAAGAGGGACAGATGGTTGAATTATAGGTGACCCAGCCTTAGCAGCTGCGTCAGCCTTTTCATTTCCCTCTAAACCTACATGACCTGGGATCCAACAGAAAATGATGTCATAAACCTTGCCAGCAAGGGAATCCAATGCTTGGAAAATCTTGGACACAAAAGGATGGCAGTAAATGTTTAAATTGTCCAACGCTTCTAATACACTCAGGCTGTCAGTATACACGCAAAATTTATTAGAATTTACAATATCCACGAGCTGAAGTGCTTTATAAATTGCAGTCACTTCAGCCGTAAAGATGGAGCAGGATGCATGAAGGCTGTAACTATAAGATGTATTGTTAATAAAAACACCACAGCCGACATGACCTGCGGTTTTCGATCCATCCGTGAATATTGGCGTGTAGGAAGAATATTGACAGCGATGTAATGAATAGAGCTGTTGGAAAATTGTGGAACTTGTGTCCGATTTCCTGAAACAAGCAAATGGATTAATAATATTCGTCTGTGGATCATACCAAGGTGGATGTGATAATATGTCCGTTTTAATGAAACGGAGATCACATAGGTCTGACAACAACAAATAAGATTTTGTTCGAGTGAGAAAGGGTGGAATGCTAAATGGTCGTGCGTCATAAAGTCTCCCCAAACCAGGAACTGAAGCAAATGAATGCAATGGATGGTGAGGGTCAGACATAATTTTAGCGTAATAATTGAGAGACTGCTGCATTCGTCTCAGGTCTAAAGGCAGTTGTTTGCAAATTGCATAAAGACTCTGGACGGGAGATGTGCGGAATGCGCCGGAACATATTCTCAAAGCAGAGTGATGAACTGTGTCCAGTCTGCGTAAAACAGAAGACCTAGCTGATCCATATACAACACAACCGTAGTCAATACGAGATAAAATTAATGCTTGGTAGACTCGAAGGAGTGATGAGCGATCTGCACCCCAAGAAGTATTAGATAATACCTTGAGGATATTAAGCGATCGCTCGCACTTCTTCCGCAAATGTAAAACATGCGGAAGAAATGTTAACTTTCGATCGAATGTCACTCCGAGAAATTTTATCTCATTGACCATGGGAATTGGGGTGTTATTAATATATATTACAGGATCTTGGTGTAGGCTAGTCTTTTTGCAGAAATGGACACATTTACTCTTGCCAGGAGACAGTGTATGGCCATTCTCAGCACACCATGCAGCTAGTTTATTAACAGTTGTTTGTAACTGTCTCTCAATCAATCACATGTTTGACCCTTGACAGGAAATTTGCAGGTCATCAACATAAAGTGTACCATGAACTGGAGATGAAATTTGATGAAGAATGGTGCTAATGTACAAGTTAAAAATAGTGACACTTAAAATGGAACCTTGGGGTACACCCTCGGTTTGAATAAAAGTATTGGACAAAAAGTGACCAATACGTACTTTAAAAACACGGGAGCGTAAGAAATTTTGAAGGAATATCGGAAGATTACCCCGAAAGCCAAAATCATATAGACAACGGAGAATACCATATCGCCACGTACGGTCGTATGCCTTCTCTATGTCAAAGAAGATGGAAACCAGATGGTTCCTCCGCACAAAAGCGTTGCGGATTTGGGTTTCCAAGAATGTTATGTTATCGAGAGTGGATCTTCCTTTACGGAATCCACTCTGATTGACATGTATACATTTATTTTCTTCTAAGACATGTACGAGACGGGCGTTGACCATACGTTCGAGAGTCTTACAAAGACAACTCGTCAGAGCTATAGGTCGGTAATTTGAAGGTTCTGAAGGATCCTTACCAGGCTTAAGGACCGGAATTACCGTTGCTTCATTCCAAATTGACGGAAATTCATTTTCAGTCCAGCTCCTATTGAACAAATACAATAAGTTCAACAGGGAGTCTGGACTTAAATGTCGAAGCATTTGGTAACTGATTCCATTAGGTCCTGGGCTGGTATTATTGGCCTGCTGTAATGCTCGCTTCAATTCCAACATCCGAAATTCGCAGTTGTAAGGCAGAGCTTGTCTATGGTAGAAACGGATTGGTATTTGCTCAGCTCGACTCTTCGTCCTTAAAAACGAAGGACTATAAGAGTCGGGGCTTGAGACGTTAGCAAATGTTTCACCAAAGACGTTAGCAATGTCAGTAGGAGAAGAGTGTATCGCAGCTCCGGTTTTCAAGACGGGAATGGAAAATTCCGTATAGATACCATTGGCTGCTTTTACTTTTCTCCATAACTACTTACTGGATGTGGAAGATGTTATTGAAGAGACATAGCAAGACCAGGATTCCTTCTGACTTCGACGACGAGCTCTACGAGCTAATGCTTTTGCTCTCTTAAAGGCAATAAGATTCTCCGTTGTGGGGTACCTCCGGAAAAGCCCCCATAACTTCCTTTGTTTTTTATATGCTTGTTGGCATTCATTGTTCCACCATGGTTTGCAACGCCTTTTTGGTGTAGAAGAACTTTTAGGTATTGCTGTATCAGCTGCACTTATAAGTGTTTCAGTGACTTTATGCACGGCATTATCAAAATTCTCGATCGTTACCATTTTATTGTCAACGACTGCCAATTGTGTAAATGACGTCCAATCTGCCCAACTGTACACGTAAGTAGGTTGGCGATGTCGCACACTACTACCTCCAGTCTGGGAGATGACGAGCGGGAAATGATCGCTGTTATGCAGATCATTCCCTACTGTTAAATTTAACAACGGCAGAAGTGACGGTGAACAAATGGCGAGATCGAGAGAATGAAATGTCCTTGTGGGTGTGTGGAAGTATGTTTTCTCGTCGGTGTTCATCAGACAGAGGCCATTATCAGAAATAAAACCCTCAATCTGACGACCGCGAGAATTGGCATCATCACTTCCCCACAAAGTATTATGTCCGTTAAAGTCACCGAGTAACATATATGGTGAAGGCAGCTGATCAACTAATGTGTCAAGTTCTTCTTGGTGGATGACATCATGTGGTGGCAAATACAGACTACAGACTGTAATTAAGCATGTTGTATGAATTCTGACAGCTACAGCCTGTAGGGATGTATTGATCGGATGGACAGTGCTGGGGAAGACATTAGATGTTAAAATGCAAACACCTCCAGACACTGTACCATCGTCACCACAGTCTTTTCTAAAGCATAGAAACCCACGCACAGTGATCATATTTGTAGACTTCAGGAAGGTCTCCTGAAGTGCTATGCATGCGGGGTTATAAGCTGATATTAAAGACTTGATGTCATCAAGATGTGAACGCAAACCATGGCAGTTCCAACAAATAAAGGAAGTTATTATTTAAATAGAAAAGCTCCTCCCCCGGAGCTGGAAGGCGAGTCTTCTATCATTTCCTCGAGCGATAAATTATCGTCCGAGGGATGAAGAGAGACAGCATCAGCTTCCAGGGATGACATGGCTCTACGGGTGGATAAGGAGGACTTTCGTGGGCCCTCCTTTGCAGATTTTAATTTTGAGGCTTTTACGCCTCGAGATTTAGCCAGAGAAGCTTTTCTAAATAATGTGGATGTTGATTTTGGCCTTTCATTTGATGATTGGGGTAATCTCATTATAGGAAGTGGCAGGGTATCGGTTTGTGTACTAGAACTTTTGGTGACTTTTTTTGCTACGGCTGCATAACTCATACCAGGCTGTGGCGTACGAGAGGCGACAATTTTCCTAGCCTCAGGATAGGTAATTTTATTTTTAACCTTTAACGTGGTGATTTCTTTTTCGTGAGCCCATTGAGGACAACTTCGAGAATATGAGGGATGGTCACCATTACAGTTGACACAAGCCTCCTTCGCTGTGCAGTTCGCACTATCGTGGCCAACTACAGCGCAGCGAGCGCAGGTAAGTTAGCCTCTGCAAGCGTTTCTCGAGTGTCCAAAACGCTGGCATTGCAAACATCGCAAGGGATTTGGAATGTGTTGTCGGACGGGTAAATTCAGATAAGCAGCTTTGATTTTTTCAGCAAGGTCTGGGGTCGCAAAGGTCAGAATGAGATGTTTAGTGTCAATGAACTGACCATCTCTTCTGACTCTGATGCGTTCAACACCGCAGACCTTTTGACTTTTCAAGTTATCAAGAATTTCTTCCGTCGACGTGTTTAACAGATCCCTTGCGGAAATCACTCCACGTGAAAAATTTAAGTTTCCGTGAGGCAGGACAGTCACCTCTATATTTGCCATCAATGTCATGTTTATTATTTTAGATGCCTGAGTAGAGTTTGCAACCTCTATCAATAAGTCACCAGAACGTATTTTCTGGATACCACTGACTTCTCCTACAAAACCCGATATTCCTTTTTGAATAAGAAAAGGGGATACTTTTTCAAAAGAACCCACTTTTCTTTTAACAATAAAATATTTGCAATTAGATTCATTTAATACATGCTCCCGTGGGAGAAAAGATAATTTTTTGTTTTCCATTAGTTTAATATAAAATTTCGGGACTTGACCGCACCACCCACCACCGAGTCCAACAAGGGGATGCAGACCAGCTGCACCAGTGCTAGCCAAGTCCTATACGCTCACAGTACATCCCTGTGATGGCCTCCACCATTAACGAGTCATCCAGCAGATGTACCGATCGCTTGATCCATAAAGCCGATTGATGTGCTGAGGACCACAGCACACCTCCCGTTTACCTGAAGCAGAGGCCAAAGTAATGTGTTGGTCTCTGGGAGCCTCAATTACCAGGACCCTCCTTTCCAGGGACACGGGTCTCCACGCACGGCATACACATGGGTGATTTAGTCCCCGAGAGTAGCTAATAGCAACAGAGCGGCAACAGCTGCTCAAGGGGAGCCCTCAACCTCATGAGAGGCAACCACAATGAGGGAGGAAAGGAAGAAAAGCAGTAGGGTAGAAGAGAGAAGAAATGAAAGAAGAGGACAGATCACTGGGGTACCTCGGGATTGTGACACCCGTGTTTACTTAAAGAAAGTAAACCCCCTGAGGGGTTAATGGATGCACAGTGCTGGGGTAGTTATTGGATGTTAATATGCAAACACCACCAGACACTGAACCATCGTCACCACAGTCTTTTCTAAAGCAATTAAATCCACGCATGTTGATATTATTAGTGGAATTCAGGAAAGTGTCCTGAAGTGCCAAACATGCGGGATTATATTTTGTTATTAGAGACTTGATGTCATCATGATGTGAACGCAAACCATGGCAGTTCCAAGAAACAAAGGAAGTTATTTTTTAATTTGATGTGCTCCTTTCCCGGAGCTGGAAGGCGGGTCATCTACAAACTCCTCGAACGAAACATCGTCGTCCGAGGGATACAAGGACACCGCGTCAGTCTCCAAACAGGAGAAAGCATTACGGGTGGAAATAGGTGAATTTTTAATTTGTTTTGATATTTTTAATTTCAAAGCTTTCTCCGCTTTTGATTTTGCGAAAGGAGCCTTTTTGGAAAATGTCGGAGATTTTTTAAATTTCGGC
>JAPDSC010032463.1:0-10632 GCA_026290005.1 Latrodectus geometricus
CATGTACATATATAAATCTAGCAAATATTAGTATACATCAGCCATATTATCTTCCAAGAATTTTTTGTACAAAGCCATGAATTTTGCGACAAAAGCTTCAATGTGATAAATGGCTTTACTGCCAAGTTGTAATCTGTGTTCAAAAAATGCAGCAAGCTGAGTCACTTCTCCTTTAAGTTGTCCATCACAATTGTTCACAAGTTCTTTAAGAAGACCCTGAAATGAAAAAATCTCGTATAATTTTAATGTTTTCTGCTCTATGTTGACTCAAAAATACAGTTTACTTACTTTGAATATTACATCCGTTGGAATGAGATGAGAGATCAGTTCATAAATTCTACCACGAACTTCTGCAAGCCTAACAAATAATAAATTTCCTTTAGAATAATTGAAATGTTATTTTTTTTAAGCAATTGGTGAATACATGATAGTTAGGAAATAAAATAATGCAAACATTGACATTTAAATTGGTAAGAATTTAATAGCAACTCAATCACATTATAATGAATCTGTGAAAGGTTTATTATCATATGCTATTGAAGAAAATATAATAATTATATGAAATAGTTACATAAATATTATATGAAAAGTTTGTATCGATTTTCGATAAGGAATATAACAGATTGTTATATGAAAAATAATAGATTGTTTATAAACAAATGACATATATATGTCATAAACAATAGAATATCAAGCATGGGATGCTAAAAATTTAGTTATGATGCTTTTATTTTTCACTATAATACATCTTTGAATAAGAAAGGAAACAAAGTGCAGAGTAGGTATTTAATGATGTTTCTTTAGACAAAATGGCAAAAATGCTGCACAAGGTAGCAAACACTTTATCACTATTTATGAGGAAGGTGTTATAACTGAAATAATTATATTAAAAACGTTTGCTAGGTTTAAATTGGGATAAACATGAAGATCTCAATGGCCCTCCTTTCCAGATGAAGATCAATTTGAAACTTCAATGAGAATATTGCATGCCACGTTGTTTAACAGAAATATTAAATATATTGAAATCCACCAGTCATGAGCATTTTGTGCTACTTGGCATCATTATCCATTTTGATGTATAGGTTTGCTATATAAAACAGAGAAAGATTTTATAGAGTATTCTATCATTTGTAATTTCCTTTATAAACTTATTAAAGGAAAAATATCTAGAAAAAATCTGATTGAACTACCTTTATGTATTTCAAAAGCAGATTTTTAATCAAAGGTCATATAAGCTATATATACTGGTATAGTATTGTTTTATCAGATGATAATTTGAGAAAAGTAATAAGCATAAGTTAAGATATTTTACATTTTACTCTAACACCATATTTAGCAGGCCCTGCATATTCATATTTACACTTATTTTAATCATTATAAAATGAGTCCTTAATGGAAAAAACACAACTCTTAGGTTAAACTAATAAATTATATAATTTTTTTTAATGCTTAAAATCTGATAAGTTCTGGAATGGAATTTGTAATTTACCAGTAAGATGAAGAAAAGGTTATTGATCAAAATAGTACCTCATAATTTAATAAATATGTACTAAAATTTTCTGTACTTCAATTTTCTTAAAAAATTAAGATTTATTTTCTGAACAATCCAATACTAGGCTATATGAATGTTTGAGAAAATTTTGCTTTAATTAAGTCATGCTTTAAATAACAAAAAGACAAGGTAAATGTAATTCAATAATATAATTTCTCTAAGATGAAAGTAGCAAAATGAGCATTGTAAGAAATATTTATTTCAATTTTTGAAAAATCTCACACAAAAACTTTAAAAAACAGACAGACTAACAAAGACAAGTGCTGAAGAAGACAATGGTTTGCCAAATAAAACAATGTTTCTCAGATCACGCAATGAAAAATATCCATACCTATATTAGCTTATCATTTAAAATTATGTAATGAAAAGCACTAATTTATGTGCTTTTTTTTTTAAACAACGTTGTGTAATAAATTTATATAGAAATAATAACAGCTATACAACCATGTCTTGTAACCACAGTGTTGCCAAGGGAACTTATTTAAGAGAAAATTAAGTCATCTAACCATGTATATTATTTGAGACATTTAATGTATACATGTCTATCTGATACCTACAGAAACATTTGGAATATGGAATTTACAAATGGGGACACCTATTAATAGACCATGGGGATACCTATTCATAAATAAATATTACAAAAAACAAAGCTATATTAAGAAACTTAGAAATTTTCAATAGCATCATATAAAAACAGAATATTAAAACTATACATATAAGATTACATTTACAAAATAATATGTGATATATTCAAGACTAAGATATGAAGATACATAATCATGAATGGTTAAATAACTTTAAACAATTGTCATTTAAGAGGGAATTTAATGACATTCGTTTGGGATATATTAAACAAAAAGAAAGATGATTTTACTAAAAGATTTTAATTTAAATACATTAATTTAACAATATTTAAAAACATTATTTTATATTTTGTTGAAGCATATTCTAATTTTTTTAATGAAAGTTACCTCTTAGGACTTTGCTCTTGAACTATGAAATTAGCTGTATCACGAAGAAAGATTTCCCAATCAGGTTCAACAATCTCTTGATCAGAGGAAAATGGATATCTAAATGAATAAAAGTGTAAAAAGTGTTTTTATATGTATACTACAAGTTAACAAATAAACTTAAAATTTTATATTTAAGAAATTCCATTTATATAAGTATTAAATTCAAATAATCACAACAACATAATAATTTTTTCAATATATTATTCCTTTCCAACTTTTATTTAAATACTTATTTGTGAAAAAAATGAAAAAAATAGAATACATTTTTTTCCTTTTTAAAATAACTGTTGTAAACATTAAATATAGAAAATCTCCACTAAAATTATTTATTGGAGATTTTTTTCAATAAATAATGACCAAAATTTATTAATAACATTTATTGATAATCATGTTAAATTTTAATAATTCTTTTTAAAAGCTATTAATATTTTTAAATAAAAATCAGTTGTTGCTGTCTTGTGCTAGAGGCTGGCAGTATGGGGTGTGCAGCATCACTTTTCCAAATGAATCATAATTTGGTGTGGAGTCCGACTTCCTCAGTACACACACACTATAGGTACCTGTTTATAAAGTAGGCAACCATTCACAACCCATTTATTTAATAAAAGGACAGGAGGGAAAAAGTACACCCATGCCCGAACTCAGGACCTCCACATCCTCAGGATTAAGTCAGATATTTCATAGACGCTGACCACTGGACAGGTTGGGCGGTTATAAGTTATAAGATTCTATTAAAATCTATTTTTCAGAGATTTTACTAAGTACATTAATTACCAAAAATTTTTAAAAATTCACAAAAAAAAAAAAAAAAAAAAAAAAAAAAAAAAAAAAAAAAAAAAAAAACAAAACAAAACAATAACTTACTTTAAAATAAGTCAATCACAATGAAATTGGAATATGTGGATAAGTAAAAGGAAATAAATAATATAAAGTTAATCAAAATAATTGGACTGCCTGCTTAATATATCATTTGCAAGGAGCACAAAAATGGATGTCTCAGAGCAAGGAGGCGATTGTTGCTGCATATCTGAGATTAGAAAGGTATAGTGAAATTATAACAATAGCATCTAGGCATCGCTTGACCAAACAATTGTGACAGCTAACTATTGGGGGACTAGAGGCAGGACAAAGTCAGATAGAAGCATCTAGGTGGCTGAATGCGAGTTCACCTGTGATTTATAGACTTTGGCAACAATTTCTAACCATGGGTTCAGCACTCAAGTGGCTCTGCCAAGGATGGCCTCACACTATCACAAGTGCTGATGACCGATATTTGTCATTATCCAAATGAAGGAAAATAACTACAAATCCAGCTGAATTTAAATACTCTCTTGCTACAAGTGAGTTGAAGGTTACATAAATGTGGTCTTTAAGCAAGGCAACCAGTCACTTGCAATTCGCTCACGTCACACCAGAAAGGGGAACATTTGCAATGGGCATGTAAGGATGCCCACTGGACGTGCATATAGCTTATATACATCATTAAAAATAAAATTTCTTTGGAAAAAAACTTGTGTGCATTGAAGAAATAAAAAAAAAAAGCTTTAAAAACGAAGTTATTACTAATGAAACTTTTACTATCATGAATCAATTTAAAACTTACATAATTTGAAACATTGATTTATCAGAGTTAAATTATTTACTTCTTTCACTGATACTTACTGGTGAACTCTGCAGGCTTCACACATTAAAATAGCTCTTCTTAAGTTACGATTACTCTTTTCAGCAATCCTTTGAGCAAGTTCTGGTGGTAAAGATAAGCATTCTTTGCGACAAATATTCTGTAATATTGTAGCAACCTACAACAAAGAAATAAATTCTGTGACAATCTCTTTAATATAACAGATTATACAGCAAATATATATAATAAAAACACAAGTGACACAATTATATTCGTTACAATCAAAACATACTTTGATTACCATTACAAAGTTTCAAGTATTTTAATTAAAAAAAAGTGTATGAATTTTGTTACCAAATAAAAAAAGTAAAATTAATTAGATATAACAAAAATTTGAAAAGAAAACATTAAAATACAATACTTCATTTAAAGTAGGTGCAGCAACTCTTACACCCAAACATCTACTTCGGATTGCAGGAATAACTTTACTGCTGGAATTGCAACAAAGTATAATACGACAAGTTGCCATGTACTTTTCCATTGTACGTCTCAATGCATGCTGAGCATCTTTTGTAAGTTTATCAACTTCCATCAAAACTACCACTGAAATAATTTACTACTTTTATAAAGGTCCCAAACATGAGATATTATAAATTATTAAGTAATATGCATAAAATAAAGAGAATGGTTATCTTCAACATTATGCTAAAAATTAAATGAAATCCATGTTATATAATGAAAATAAGGAAAAGTATTTTAAAATATATTTTCCAATTCAATTTAACAAAAAAACCTAGGTGAGTAAAAATTCTATAATTTAAGAGCATGATTTGAAAAATAATTTACTCAAAATAAATGTGAATCAAAGAAAAACTAGAGAAATATAAAATATTTTTTTAAAAAATTTGAAATTTAATACAAATTTTTTTTTTTTATATAATAATGTGAATTAAAACAATCTACATTTAAAAATTCTTGAGAATAACAAAGTGTGCATATCCATACATATATCTACTGTCAAATTCAAATTATACTACTATTTGTACATTCCATATAATTTTGTTTTACAATTAGTATTTATGAGTGCCTGATAAGAGGAATTGCTGTTTGATACATTGTGGTATACTTTCATTCCTTTTAAAAATTTATCTCTAAATTTTCCTTTTTCCAATGTTATCAGAAACAAAAGACAAATTTTAAGTTTCATGTTATAAGTTTGTCTTAGAAACATGAAACTCATTTGGATCACCTATAATTTGATGCTGATTAGAGAAGAGCTAAAGTAAGGTAATAAAACATTCACAATGCATTAGTTCTTTGCTGAACTTTTCCTTGATGTCAGGCAGATTGTATTCTCGTGGGGGGGGGGAGATAAATATTAAATTCCCAAATACTGCTAAACAAATGCATATTTCAAAAAATAAAAATATAACTTCTACCTCTTATTTTTCAATAGTGGGGTCCAATCCGAAAGGGGACACTGATTTTTTCCACCATAGTAGTTTTATAAAAACTTCAATCTAAAAAGCATAAGTATAACCTTTTTTTGGCCAAGAATTAATTTTTTACACGGAAATGAAAATTTTGGGGTATTTTTTTGACATGAGGCATTTAATTCTTGCAATGAAAAAAATAGAAGGAGTTTTTTTTCACATATAAAAATACAATTGAGAAAACTTGAAACACAGATCCTAGCTATTCATTAGATACACATAGTGATCATTTGTTACATTTATAACTAGGTGCCCAAGGACTAGAAATTAAACTGCTAAAGAAGATTCAAACGGAACTTCATAAGTTGACGTGTAACTACCTAAGAATTACTAAAACAAATCTCACTTTTACTTTTACTTTGTATTCACTCTTTTTAAATGTACATTTTGAAAATATTATTTAAAAGTTCTGAGTCAAAGATTTAATGTTGATGTAACTAGTCATTATTTTATAAGTATATTTAATGAATACATGATTGTTAAATAGTGGCCACAGTGGTCTGATCAGTTAGGGTATCATTTTCATTATCAGAAATTAGTTCAAATCATAAGCCAACTGAAGATCTGTCATGCTTACTGATGACAGCTGGGGCACATAAAATATGTTGAGGTTGTAATGCTCTCCATGTTAAATGATTGAACATACTAAAGATGCTAGGCCAAGCCTAGTTTGGTTTATTTTCTGTTTGGTCCCTGTTTCTAAATTATGAAGATCCACACACTTTCAGGGTCATGATAGCATACCCATTGATTGCTTTACTGTATAAAAGTGCCATCACTTTTGCCCCTTGTAGCACTGAAATGTAAACTAGTAACTGGACATTGAAAAAGAAAACATTAAAAATGCTTTTGACAGGTCTTATGAAAACAACTTTTTATTACGATAAAACTAGAATGAGTTTATCTGTAATGTTAAATGTATTAGCTAGCACAACGATGATGAAATCATTGAATTCCAGCACTGGAGCTGTTATTTGCTATCCAGTTGATGATACAAAGCTATCATTCTCTTTGGGCGGGTACACAAATGTTTCCCATGCAGAAAAATTTGCCATTCTCATATGCAGTAAAATATGCTTCAATAGTTAATTTTTGTATGAGAATAACTATTAATTCACTGCACTACTAGCTTTACAGAAGTCAACTTAAACCCCAGTCTTAGCATGGAATTTCAATCTTGTTCTGTGCAAATTAGACAACAAATTATTCTTTCATCCTAATGTGGGTGCCTGTGAACTCTGATGTCCATAGCAATGAGTCAACTGGTGAATCAGCAAAATGTAGATGAACTACATCCTTTTTTGGTCTTATTTCAAAATTTAAAAACAATTCCAGGATTAATGTAATACTAATAACCAAATTATTAAGAAATAACGATCCTATTAAAAGACAGAAAGAAATGTTGAGGCTCAGCAGAAGCTGTTAAGTGAGAGCAGTAAAAATTCTTACTGGATACTGCAATTACAAGATGTCTCAATAGAATGAGAATATTTGGTAACAGGGGAACATCTGTACTTGGAGAAAATTTCATTACAGATATTTTTCAAATGTAAAAATGTTTTTGAATATAGATTTCAACTACATATAACTGAAGCTTGAATATTGCAAGATATTTCAGTTAAGTTCCAGCTGAAATGCGCTTCAGTTAATGGTTTCTTTAAATAAGTTTTTTCAAAGAACGCAGTCCTTTATCTAGGCCAAGTTATAAATATGATAAGCCAAGTTATAAATAACTATTGAGATCTTCTTAAAGAATAATTTAATTTCTAAACAAAAGCTTTATGAGAAGCATGAAACCCATTTCCTACTGGTTTAATAGAATTCGTAATTGAAATGAGACCTTACAACCTAAAAAATGCAGCCCTACTATGTTATGTTTAGCTTGCACCATTTATGATGCCACCTATATGACAATCTCCATATCCAGTCAAAAAAATTAGTTTATTCTTCTTTAAAATCTAATTCAAACACTGTTACTCATATATTATCAAAACAGAATTTATATTTCAAGCAGAATTTTTTTTGGCATTAACAACATCAAGCACGAGATTAAATTATATTAATAATATTGTAGCATGACAAATTAACTCGTAATAAATTTAGAAATGTTATCTTTTCATGAAAACTTTGGTATACTCCTAATTTTGATAGGAAAAAATCCTAATTCTACATTTCCAACACTTTTTAAATAACATAAACTTATTAATTAAAATTTTAATTGATTTAGATTCTTTTTGAAAACTTCATGAAATATGGCTAGAATAAATATTTTTATGACAACTGTCATAAATAAAATCGCTTAATATTTTTTATAAATGTCTAACAGTTTTAAAATTTTTATCATATAGTATAAAAGTTTTATTATAAAAAAATAACGATAAAAATATAATATTAGCACTTAAGATATCATTTATCAAAAGAAATAAATTATCACTTACATTGAAAATCAAAAGTAAATCATTTCTTACACATAGAAATAATGTTTAAATTAAAACTTAACATTTAATATTGTTTTAACATATAAAAATATTCAACAAGAACACAGTAATGAACAAAAGTAAAGTTGATTAGAGAAGATATCATCTCAAATATCTTCATTTGGTTTAAGCTAAAAATTACAGTGATTAGCTGTCCAGTCCCAATCTAAAAGATTTCACTTTTTCATTTGTTTATGTTCAAATATTTTTAAAATCTCTCAATAACTATGAATATTATAAATTTATATAATTATCCATTATAATGTTTGCTTCTATACTGAATAATGATTTTCGATTCATAAAAGCTCCTTGAAGACATTGTGCTTTATATTAATGTTAATTAGTCATTTTATATTTCTTCCATATATTTTGTTGCAATAGACACTTCAATACTAATTTTTTACTGTTCATTAAAAAGATTTATTTAATAATTAATTTAAATAAATTCTATATTCATTTCTGCCAATACTTTGATATCAAGCAATTATTCAGGTCCCTCATAATATATGAAACATACCTTTACAATAAAATTTCCAGAACATTTCTTTTCAAAAAACTTCTTTAAGTAATATTTTATGCCAGGTAAGGAATATGGGTAATGATATTGAATGTAGGAAAAGAACATGGTAAATGAATAATTTATAGAAGAAAAAAAGAATCAATAAGAATTAACATATATATACTCTAAGGAAATAGTTATCTTAAATTATTTCTTTGGAGTTTATATGTGTATTTGAAGATATAACACTAACAGATGAAAAATTAAAAGTAAATGTAGCAAAAAAAAAAAAAAAAAAAAAAAAAAAGTAATTAAGAAAACAAAATACTTTTTAGGTACTATAATTTTTTTCATAAAAGATTTAGGAACATGAAAAAGAGCGAAAAAAAAACTATAGAGTTCTTTTTTTATCTAAAAGATAAATGCTAAATGATTAATTTAATCACTATAAGATTTTCATAGTAGTTAAAATCATTAAACTTTATAATAACTTTGAAAGGAAATTAATGTTTGTTTCATAATTATATCTTGCCTGAATACACAGCAAAATTTCTAAAACTGCATTAAACAGAGGGTAACACACTCTAGATTTAGGCTCACAGTATGTAAGATGAAATTTCATAATTCATTACTGAGTTTAGTTTTGTTACTATTTCTGAATTAATGGCCAATTTATTGTATTAGTAAAATATAAAGGACTGCTTAAAATTTATAAATTTTTTATGCAATTAAAATAAATGGTTGGAATTTTAAAATCCTGCAAAATATATAGTCTTTATTTCTAAAATAATTGTTGAAAAAAATAACTGTTACAACATTTTGGATGCTCCATTATAGCTGTATAAACTTTGTTTTCTAATGAAATTCTTAAAATATAATTATGCATCAATTCTAATCCTATTTATGAATGCTCAGCTTGAAAAATAAAATTCAATATGTGTTTAACAAATTTTTATTAAGTATTATTTGGAAAATGAAACTACCTTGCGAACAGAAACAGCATAGATACAGATTGGTAAGATTTTGGTTTTACACCAAAGCCAAAATGAAGTAGTTAACAAGCTACTTCTCGATTAAAGATTTGTTTGTGTTTTTATAGTACAGTCAGAGAATAGTTTTAAACTAAAATTTCTTTAGTCTATTTCATTGAAAATTTCAAAAAACTATACATTTAAAAAATTGAAAAAATTTTATAATTAAAATTTTTTTAAATTAAAAATATAAATTTTAAATAATTATTCAATATTTTCCAAGCCTGATTTGTTTATTGCTCAAAAATTATTTTTTTACACACAAGGGCTAATTAGAGTGAGACTTATAATCCAAAATGGATTCTGAACCATTGCAAACAGTGAAGCCCAAGACAGGAAACGAATTGAAGGCCACAGCACCAATCATTCGACTGCCAGTTCAGTCATTATTTACCTGAAGTCAGCTGAAAATTCCAGGGAAAAGGAGAAAGAATTATCAATTTCCAGTAATTTTACAATTGAATTTAAAAAAGTTAAAATCGTTCTTTTGTGTTGTAATTTATCTTTTGTTTTTATAATTGCAAAGTGGGTCTCTCATATTGTGAAAAAAGAATAATATTGTAAATGTTCCCAAAAAGTTTGATAATTTTGTGATAAGAGCTCTTAAAAATTTAGAATTTTGTTGAATAAGCAAAAAAGTATAAGCAAATATTTTTAATGATAAGTACTTTCTAATAAAATGTAAAACATTGCTTTTTTATCTTAAATTTCAAAATTATAAATACCTTTAAATTCTTTCTGTGTATGACTATCTAATTGGTGAGTTTGAGCAACAGTTTTTAAAAGTTCCTGAATCACTACACGATCATATATTCCAACATCACTGAAATAAATAAATAATATATATATACATATTTCATTTTCTCTAATAAGTATGTTATTCCCTATAAAAAGTATACGTATGTGTGGGTGGCAGTTCTATTATCAAGTCTAACAATTAGGCTAA
>JAPDSC010032463.1:10642-57776 GCA_026290005.1 Latrodectus geometricus
GTATGTGTGGGTGGCAGTTCTATTATCAAGTCTAACAATTAGGCTAATTGACAATGATATTAAACTATATATTGCAGCAAAAGAAATGTTAAACATGCATTTAGTATCTATGAAATATATTTCATTTCAATATTAGAACAATTCAATATTAGTACCTATGAAATATATTTCATTTCAATATTACAACTTGATAGATAAAAGCTAAGCATTAATCAATAATCAGATGTAAAAATAATAACATGTTTAATTTATTTTTTAATAACAAGCATAATGAACTAATAGTGTATAATATAAATTAAGCTTAAATTTTAATAAAAGTAATTTTAATAAATTTGAAACATTTTGGTTAAAAATTAAATTTATTTAATTAATGATACACCATAGCTTATGCAATAATGCAATAGAAAATATAATAATTTACATTATGATACACAAGAAATATATTGACATGTAACTGATATAATTAGACAAATGTGTTACTGCTAAACTTTTGTGATATGCCTCATTTGACGAATAAGCATGTATATATAATAAATAACAAGCATAATGAATGCATATGTGTAACAAGCATATGCATTAGCAATACAAAAGTAAAAGCTGTATGTTCAGAATAGTGATATACTAGTAAGATAAAGTAGAAAAGCAAATATAATACAAGCATTTTAAATGAAAGGTAAATATAGAGACATGAAAAATCATAGACCAGTATGAAACTAGGAACTTATAATATAGATATAATCTAGTTTGCACTGGGATAATAAGGAATAATCATTTGAATTTTTATTAGTTGTAATAGGTCTACTTCTTGGAAATCCATTTGATTAGTGTTTACTCTTTTTTGATTCTACATAACATAAAAATTGAAATATGTCATTAAAAAATAAAAAGCATTTAATTCAGAGAACATTAATTTCTTATTTGTAATTTTTTTTAGAAATGTTATTTAATTTGAGTTGAATAGTCATCCCAGAAACTGTACTTAATTTAGTAACTAAAAAACAAAAATATATTTATTCATAATTTCAGGAGCAATTGAATAAATAAAACAATTGTACAAGCAATATATTAAATACAGCTTTGAAAATCATATAGCAAAAATTTTTTAATTACATAAAACTTATCAGGTTTCATGACCTTCCATCAAGATCAAGCATAAAACATGCAAATTAATAAGAGCAAGAAATATTGCAAGCACTGTTTCATGAGTTAAAATACTAAAAGTGCATAGAAAAAAACCACTCAAAACTTAAGTCATTCAATCATTGAGAAAAAGATTCAGCTAGTAAACTTATGGATTTATAAAATTTTAATAATTTCACAAAATTAAGAACAGTATACACATAAAAAATCTTGATGAACAAATTGATGGTTTAAACAACAAGACAAAAAATATTTATTTTAAAATATGGAGAAACATAAAAATTTTCTTTATTCTTCCAAAATAATTATTCTGGAAAAAATTAATAAAATATTAAAAAAGATTAATTTACACATTATCAGAGTGAAATTACACTTCAGTAAATTAATAAATACCTAAACAACTATTATCAACTATAAGAAATAGGGAAATAACAATGATTAACAGCAATAAAATCTTTGACTATTTTTTGTAATTTATAACAATAAATAAATAAATATAAATAAAAAAATAACTGGGAACAGTATTAAAATTACTATATATAGATGATTTTTTTTACCATTGTTAATCAAGAATCATAAAGTTAAATGATTTTTATATTACAAGCACAGACATAATATTAAAATAAGTAGTATTACACAAAAAGATAATAATTTTAAATAAATTCAAATTAAATATATGCATAATATAACTAGTGAAGTACTAACCTTGGATTAACTTCTATGTGGTAATTACTGGCAATTGTTATGACTTCAACTTTTCTTTTAGAAGGAGTTTCAAATACTTGGTGTTCAATTCTTAGCTTTTCAACTCCAGCTCCATACAATTCACGAAGCAAACACATAACTCTAGTTTTTTTACCTGCTCCAGGAGGCCCATATAGGAGAATATGAGGGAAATCCCCACTATTCACCTATAATGAAAATTTAGTAGTTAATGAAGCAATAAATGAAAACTCAATGTTTTAATTCAATAATTTTCTGAATTTCTAAAAATAACATCCCATAGTGAAATATTAAGCATGTCAATAAGTTACTCAGTATTAACTTGATTTTCAATTAGTTTGGTTAATGTTAATGTCTAAGATTTTCATGAGCAAACCATAGGAAATGGAAAACTTTTCAAAGTTACTCTATTAATTTTAGAAACTGAAGAGCACAATGAATTATCAGTTGAGGTGGTATTTAAAATCACTACCTTCTGATAATGAGAACGATACCCTAACCAATCAAGAAATATTACACCAATAAAATATTTAGGAAATGTAGCTTATTACAATTACTTTTAATATTACACTAAGTTTCACCACTAGTTAGATATGAAAATAGGTATTTTTGCACAGCAAGATTAGTCAATACTATAATATTAATATTCTATTATAATGGTAATGTAACTTAAGACCAATATATATACAAAATTTAATGCAACTTATGTACTCTAGAAATCAATTTTATAATTTGATTAAAATTAAATTCAAAATTTTCAGGGTGAAAATGTGGTTTGTGTCCCCTGCTTGGGGCGTTTTCAAAAACGCCAATGTCATGGCGAAAATTATACTGCTATTTTAAAGTGAAAATTAATTAGCGACCAATGAAAATCAAAAACAAATTTGTAATTAAAGATCATGCGAGAAAAAGCGCTTCGAATTCGCGAGTTGGCGAGAAAGGGGACCTAAACAGCAATTTTTAAAACTATAATTAATATTTTAATATAAAAGTAGAGCTTACTAATTTTTTTAAATGTATAGCTTGATCTTTGTGATAATCTAATTGCATAAGATTTTTTGGCCTATGTTTATCAACCCAAAGATGACCCATTTTAATCAGATTATAATTAATGAAAAGTAAATAATAAATATTCCACAATTTTTTAAAACATAACTCTATCGCCTTTATTTACATTCTACTTTTGATTCAATCACACTTTCCCTCCGTTTCAAATAAGTTTGAGTTACAGTTAACAATTTTTACTAAAATTTTAGTTTGGAATGAATGAAACATTTTCAAATACTTTTTCACCATCAATATATTCTAAAAATTTAATTTTTAGTTTTCTAACAATATTTAAAAATTTTAAAATTTAATTTTAACATTTACTAAATTTATATACATTCTTACGATCTGAATAAGATGAAAAATGAAATGAAATAACGAGATTAATTTGACAAGCATTTAGTTGGAAACAGTTAGGTATTGGAGCAGACGGAATTTTTTTTTATTTTTTAAAGTAGTTTGTGTTTATTTGCATCTGCAAAATTCTTCGAACAACAAAATGGTAATAAAGAATTACTCGTATTTATTAAATGTTATTGGAAATGAATTTTCTCATTAAAAAGTATTTTTCAATGTAATTTTTTTTAGATGCAATTCATGCTTTTATTCAGCCGGCAAGGAAAATTGCGCCTGCAGAAATGGTATGTTGCTCATCCAGATAAATTAAAGAAGAAAATAACAAGGGAATTGGTGACTACTATTTTGGCAAGGAAACCGAAAATGTGTTCTTTTTTGGAGTGGAAAGATTTAAAAGTTGTATATAAAAGGTACTAGCAATAGTTTACCAGAATTCATTCAGTTCAATAAAATATATAAAATAGTGGTATTTTTAAGTATGAAAAAATTCATTGTGTTACAAAAATGCACTATACTTTTAATTATAAGATAAGTCACTTTTCTGTTTTATTGTTTGGAGTTGTCATCAACCATTGAAAATTCCAATTAAATACTCTATTTTATTTCTTATTGTTATATAATGTAATGCTTCTTTAATTATTATTAGCAAAATAATTGAAAAGATCTGTAAGCTAATGATAGTTCATTAGCATAAAAGTATTCCTAATTAAAATAATGATGGATTATTAACATAATGATAATTCATTAGATTTATTTTAATGTTAATTCATAATTGATTTTTCGTTAACCTAAAGAGTTATTTCTAACTATATTTATATGCATACAACAGATTAGTTGAAGTCTTAAAATGTTAATAACTAAATAAAGATTTAGTTAGTTATATTAATTACATTATGTTATTAACATTATAATTAATAAAACTTTTATAACTAAATAAAAATTTCTAAAATGAGAGTTAAATTTACATTTAGATAAATAATTTGAAAATTTTGTTAATAATTGTTGAAAGTAAGTTCTGATAAAAAAAAGTTAATCAAATTAAAATTTAAGGGAAACTACTAAAATAAAAGTATATTTCTTTTTGTTGAAATTTTGGAAAACGAAAAAAATTTGCAAGAATTTAAATAATTTTGAATGAAAAAGTATTTCCTTGCATTTTTCTTAGAAATATTACTAATATTCTAATAAAAGTAATCCATCACAATATTAATATTATGACCATTTTCTAATTGTAATTTAAACAAATTGTATGAAGGTGTATTGATAATATAATTTTAGAAATTATAATAGTATATTTTCTTTTAGTCCTATTGTTGTATAATTTTATCATAATATTTATAACATTTTGATACATTTCATAGTTGGTTACAAATCTGTTATTATTATTAATAGATTTTGCATTATAAAGTTGATTTATATTATGATCAAATTCAAATCAAGTTATTTTTTATTTTCATATGTTATGACTGTATAATTTTTTAAAAGTTCTCATGCCATTTTGTTGACACAAATAGGGAAGACACCAAGTGGTACTATAGACCTGAAACAAAATCTATTTTTTAAAAACTAAGTGATATCAAAATGGTTTTACCTTCCAAATAAAATATTTCGGTAAAATCTTATTTTAGCCCAGCACTTGGCAACAGCTGAATGAATGGCAACAAACACTTTGTCGCCAACCAAAATGTCTTGATTACAGGCTTTGAAAATTGCTATTTTAAATATTTTATTTTATTAAGATATTTTTATTTAAATTTAATTTATTTATTAATAAAAATTTAATTATTAATGAAAGGCAAATGAATATGCATTTTAAATTTGCTATATTAAAGAATCCAGTTTGCATTGTAATCTGTTGATTTTTCTCTACATTTCATTCTTGGTTATGGGATGGGCTCAAATAAGTTTCAACCATTATTTCTTTTAAAAAGTAGTAACTGTTGGTTGAATTTCATGTGCTATTGGCAAAAATGTCAAATCATTATGATACGTACCGGCAAAATGGAAGAATGCCTTATTATAGAAGTGAAAAAGGGAGTGTATTCCAATGTCTTAACTAAGTGTAAAATTGCAATAATGTTTTAAAATTTCTACAACTAATTTTTTCCTTCATATATAAGCAGCTTGTCCTTTTTGGAACTCGTGCCACAAAACCCAACCAAATCCTTCATATATAAATATATTGTAAAAATATAAAATAAATGTTTTGAAAGATATAACAAACACTTATTGATATAATATTATTACAAGTTTACTTTTTTTCTATTATATATTAAACAAAAATAATCTATTAGAATTGAAAAAAAAATTGGCAGTAAAATTTGATAGTTTAGTTTAGTAATAATTTAATGAAATATATATATATTTATATATTTTTTTTGTATAATTTGACTTAAATATTACAACATTATTTTATCATTTATATCATTATTAAATTACTCAAAAAAATTTTTATTTTACAATTATTTAAAAAATTTTTATGTAACTGATCATATTTATTTTTATAGATATGCAAGTTTATATTTTTGTTGTGCTGTTGAACAGTGTGATAATGAGCTTCTTACTCTAGAAATAATTCACCGATATGTGGAACTTCTTGATAAGTATTTTGGAAGTGTAAGTTTTTTAAGTGTTTCTCATACTTTTAGTTGAAATAAAAATTTACGCAAACAAAAATTTTTCTTTCCTACTTCATTTTTTAGTTGAATTTTTCTTCCCTTACTAAAAGAATTGATAAAATCAACATAGAAATATATTTCAGTGAATTTTAACATTAGTAAAATCATTATATATCAAGGTTCTTTTTTTTATTTAATTTGAATTTTATAATAAAAATTAAATGTATTGAAAATACATCTGTGTAAAAAATCATGCTAATAATTGCAAAGGAGTTTCTAAAGAAAACATAATATCTTATGAGTAAATTTCTAAGCAGATTTTCTATTAATTTAGCTTTTAATTATGTTTTTATTTTGTGAGTAATTTAAGTATAATTTTTAAATTATTGTTTATCTACTATAATTAGTATAATTTTTATGGTAACTCTTTATAATTGTTAAATTGGGAATTGTAATAGATATTTTTAAAATTAATTTCCATATCTGAATAAAATATCTTAAGAATTAACCCAAATTTTTTACATTATAATTTTTATTTACTTGTTATCTTTATTAACTCCTGACTTTCATGTTTATTGTTACATTACATATTTTGTTGATATACTTTTCTATAATTTTTATGTCATTGCTTTTTAAATAATTAAGTTAAAATTTTATACCATTCATAAATCTTGTGGTACTGAATTTGTACTGGCAAAATGGAAATAAAACAACCCTGTTAAATTATTTTAAAGAATATTTTTATTCATTTATTTATTTCTAGTGACAGATTGTGAATAGTTATAATAAAAAATAAGAAAAATAATCAAAGAACGCAAAATACAACAAGCAAGAAACCACTGTAATAGAGTCTATTAATTTAACATGTCTCTTGCCTCCCAATAACGGTCGGCGAGAAACAATTCTTACACAGAGCAGGACAGTGGAGAAAATATGTGGAGTCCATCGTGGAGTAGATATTGGAGAAATAACAATATTGAATCTATGGAGATGATTTCAAAAACAGTCATGCCCAGTACCAAGGTGGAATTCCGCAATCACTCTATGCCTTGGACCATTACACAAATTTAAAATGGTATTGTTCCATGAGAAACATGATCTTAGAGTTCTTCCTGAGTATATACTTTGATCAATCTTTTACTGAGATTTTTAATAGTGTGGAAGGGCATAGGATGAGAAATATTCTGCATGATTAAAAATCCTTTTTAACCAGGTGCTTTAATCATTTTGATTTGTATATCATTAATAATTTTGAATCATTATTTTTGGTTAATAATATATTAAAACATATTTGTTCATTGTGCCTGTCAATATTTGCTTAAAATACATAGAGATAAATAATATGCTGCTTGCATGTTTACAGTAAAATTGCTATACAATAATAATAAGCTCTTTTTTTTAAGGTTTGTGAGCTGGACATCATTTTTAATTTTGAAAAGGCTTATTTTATTCTTGATGAACTTCTTCTTGGAGGAGAAATTCAAGAGACAAGTAAAAAAAATGTTTTAAAAGCTATAGCTGCTCAAGATTTACTTCAAGAGGTGAGTCAAGAAACATGTTTAAGTTTTTATATTTGTCATAAATTGTTTCTTTTTGCTTAAAAATATTTGATAAAATTTATATTGATTTGTATGTAGGATTTATAGTATATGTATTATTAAAACATGTATGTTTTCAATACTATGCAATGGAAAAAATATTTTTGTCATATTTCATTAACTAACTTTCTATGTTTGTCAGATATCAAATTTAAAATTATTTTTAAATTATTACACTGGATGTGCATTTCTATATTAAATTCAATTTAATTATTTTACTATAATATTTGTTCATAAATGATATAAATAATAATACTTTCTTTGTTTATTAAAAGGATGAAGCTGTGGAAGGTGCTCTAAAAGAATTTGGTTTGGTTTAATTTGTATATTTTCTAAAAACAGAATTATCTTCTGCTCTTAAAAATTATAGTTAATATTGTTACAATATATACAAATTTATTAGTTTTATTTTTAAAGAAACAAGTAAGATTGTGATTGATGAGAATGAAAGAGTAAAAGAATAAATTTTATCTAAATTATTTTTTTAAAGCTTTGTTTAATACATATTTGCTAAAAAAAACATTGTATGAAAATGCTGCTAATAAATCAAATAACATTCAATCATTTGCAAAAAATTCTTTCATTAATTTAAACCAGAACATTCAGTGTAAATATGTTTAAGATTCTAAGAATTGTATGAGTAAAAATTATTTTTTATCAATAAATTTCTGAGAAGATAGTAATAATTCTAATCTGATACTTTAAAGGATTTAATAATGAAAAGAAAAACTAATTTTCAATTATCCCTGCAGTAATGAAATGGAATTATTAAGAAATAAAGTAAAATATAAAATGCAAACCTGCCAAAAACTATTATAAAAACAAAAAGTTAGTTAATAGAAAAAATATTTTTGTTTTTGAAAACATCTTATATTGTGCTAAGGAAAAAAACATTTTATTATTTTAAACTTTTGGAAAGAATAATATATGCCATAGTTATTTTTCACATTCCTATATTTATATGCACTTTACATATATTTTCATATAAATTTTTCTCAATTATATGAGCACATTACATTAAATCATTAGGCTAGAATTTCATAAAATGTTTTGTTGAATCAAACAAAAATATAATTAACATTTTTAGTTTTACTCCAAGCTATTATCTAACAATACTTCTAAAATTTTTTGAAAAAATGTGATTTATTTTTTAGTTTGAATAAAATTTGTGTTGAATAAAATTTTTCATTTTAATTTGTGAACTATGATATTCTTTGTTATTATTAATGATATTTTAATTGTTAATAAATATTTTAAATATGTAATTTAAACTATTTATAAATATATACTAAAGATAAATTACACATTTAAAATATGTATATTGATAGGAAAGTTTCTTGGTCACAATATTTCATGACAAAGAGTAAGCAATGTTATGGCCTTTAGTTTAAGAATTAACAGGTTTGACTTGAATTTAAAACAGATTTTTGCCATAATTCAAAAACAAAATTAAACTATGATTATTGGTTGAGTTAGCTTTTCTGAACAAAATAGTAACTATAGACATTAAATTAAACAAATTAGAAATTAATAGTAAAGTAATAATTGTTTCTAATTTAGCTAATAGCTTTGCACAAGTTTAAAAATGACATTAACTGTTCACAAATAAGTATAAGAATTTCAATCTAACAAAGCTCTTAATATTCATGATTAATAGAATTATGTATTTTTATGTGTAATTGCCTATAAATTTAATATTTTACCAAGATTCATTAATCATTCACATGTTCATGGATCCCATTGATTTCTATGTAATTTAAAATGTTAATTATGATATAATATTGAAAACTTCGTACAATTTTTAAATGTATTGTAAACATAAAGTAGTATAACAGAACAATTGCAACAATTCACTTTACATAACATGTTCAGAGCCAGTTTTACCGTTTATTCTATTGCTTATACAGATGATTATTATAAATAATCATTGGTTAAGAAAAATGGAATAATTTAAATTCTGTTTATGAACTTAAAATTTCATTTAAATATTAATAATCTAAATTAAAGTTTTTTCAGAAACATTAATTTACATATTTTTAAATGCAATACAATTTTACACTAGCTATTTCAATAATACTGCTAATTTAAATTTTCAAAACAATAAGTATAGAATATTAGACATTATGCTTAAATTAAAAAAAAAAAATGATTTATTTAAGTGTAAGATAGGAAAACTAAATTCTTTTCTTAAAGATAAGCTTTAGACAATATTTGTATCAAAATAATAACATTCATTTTTTATATTCAATTTTTTAACATAATGAGCTGCAGTGTATTTAAATCTGGGAAATTTAGATTTGAAGATATTTATTTTAAATGGGCTATAACAAATATTTATGGAAATATAATTTTTTAGATTTTTGTATTTTGAGTCTTGTTATGTAAAATCTCATTTTTAAATTCTTTTATTTTTATGAAATGAATATTTCATACTAGTCACTGATTTCTAATTATATTATTTTCTGTGATAAGCTATATTATTTTAATGAAATTTTTTTAGTTATAGTTATTTTCTCAATTATATACATAATATAGAAAGAAAGGCTGAATAAAAAATTAGCATTACTAACAAAAAAAATAAAAAATGAATATCAATGTAAAATTTATTGCATAATTTAATGCATAAATATTATGTTGAAAAAAAAACATGCTTCTCTTATGTAGTATTTAGCATATTTATAGAGAAACTATTTGTATACAAAGAAACATAGTTCACATTTACATGCATGGTAATCAAAATTTGAAGTTATTTTTACATATTGTTTAGCAATATTGATAAATTGTGTTTGTTTTAAGAAAACCTTTACTCTTTCTAATACTATTTTTAGGAAGAGGATGTACTATACAACTTGTAAGAATTTTCAAATTTATTCTTTTCTTTCAAATTGAAATTATTTTTAGTTCAGTTTGATGTATGCTATTTTTGTATATATTGCATACTAAGATTCCTGAAAATATGTTTGTCTTTGTTCACATATGTTGCATAGATGAAAATGTTTTATATATTTATTGTTTTTATATTGTACTCATTTGTTTATAGTTTTTCTTTATAAACTGTGCATATTTTTTTTAAGAATAAGTTTAAATTATATTGTTTAAGACAAATTTTATACTCTTTTTTTATACTTTATTCATTGGAAATAAAGATTGAATTTTCTGTTAAATGTGAAATTGGGTGTGTCATTATGTGATAAAAATGTAGTAGTATTCTGAAATTAATTTTCTATTTTTATGTGTATTAGATAATAGTTCAATGTAATCATATTTTGGGTGCTGTGAATTATGTATATCCTCTGTTGAGGATGATAACTTGAATATTTCAATCAATTTGTAAAACTTGTGCTTTTTAACTATTGTTACAATATTCTATTGCGCCAGACTTAGACTTAAGAGAAATACTTTATATTTGTTGCAATTTTCATTTTTAAATTTATTTTAAAAGAAATCCTTGAACTTTTAGGTTGCTATTGAGTTTTGCTAAATATATATATATACATTTTTGTTATTTACAATGAAGCTTTCATTTTAATTACATATTGTAAAATTTTCATAAATTATCTATTTGCATTCAGTCAGCTCTTTAAATAATATAATCATGTCTAATTTAGCTCAACCCATTTTTCTGTTCTTGTGAATGTCAAACAAATAATATCACTGTATTTCACCAATTTTTGGAAAATTTATATTTAAGAATATGTGTACTCATTTTTGTAGACTCATTGTACATTTTACTACTTCCATCATCAGTATTAAATTTCATTTGACTGTGTGCTACATTCTTGAACTTTGTAAGTCATAGTTACCGTAAATAAATATTTTTTTTATAGTACTTGAATACAAATTTAAAAATAAATGTCTCTTGTGATTTTAATAAAACATTTCTAGTCGTTCTTTAAAAGTGCTATTTTTGAGCTGTAAGAAATATTAAAATTTTTTTTAAATCATTCATTTTAATACATAAAAGTAAGTTTTTTTCCCCCCATTAAATATGTTTCTAGATAGACAGTTTGTGCACTTCAAAACTTTATCAATTAAATACAACTTTAAATTTTTTGTATCAAAGTAAATACATTGTATAATAAAAAAATATAATTTTATATAACAGTAATTTTCAATTTGCAACAATAAAATTTTATCCTCATATATTTAAATTTTTTTCTCATATTAATAGTTTGTCTATCGTCACAATTGGTAAAAAAAATAAAAAACTGTCAGAAATGTTGAAACTTATAAATAGAATCAAGATTAAAATTTTTGTAAGAATATGAATCATATGGTAAGCTAAAATATAATTAGGGTAAAAATAAATTTTGTCCTTCTCAAGACAAACCTTGAAATAAATTATTTTCTGCTAAATTTTTTAAATATATTCTTAGTTTAAATCCTAGTTCTTATTATTTTTATTTTATGAAATTATTAATGATATTATAGTATGAAACTAATTGCGAAAACTTAACTTTTGAATACAAACAATTATATCGCCATAAAAGAAATTTCTTGTCTTTAATGGCTTATAAAAACATGAAATCTCTGATTAATTGAAATCTTATTTTTCTACACTATGATTGAAATGAAACTGTTTATTCTTTCATAGTTAATTATTGAAATTTTTAAGAAAATTTATGTTTTGAAAGATTAAAAACTGAAGTCAAAATTGAAAACCTTTAAAAAAAAAATTGATAGATAAATTTTATCATAATCCGAGGTGAAAAAAAATGAAGCAATAAATTCTACAGGTGATTTATTCTCATATGATTGGAATGAAATTATTTAACTACAGTTTAATGAGAACATTTAAGCAAGTTTATGTGTAAAATTTTTAAAATTTTAGCAAAACAATATGTATGAAATCTAAATGTGAGGGTCAGTCTAAAAGCTTTAGGATATACTTAGGTTATTAAAAGAATATTTAAGAAACTTTAAGATTCAAAATAGTTTCTTCCAGTTTCAATACATTTCTGCTGGCAAATTATCCAAAGATAAAATATTTCAAACCATTCTTAGCTTTGAATCAAATAAGACTCTTTTAGAGCCATTTGTCATTTTTACAAAGAAGACTACATTCATGCAAGTTTTATTTTAAATAAATTTTCATAATTACGTGAGGTAAAGCTATGTTCTATCAATTTGATATTTTTTATTGAAGAAATGCAATTGCTATATTTAATAAGATTCTAAAATTCCTTTCTTAAATGTTAGGATCTTATTGAATAATACTAAAAGCCCTAACATTCATTTCTTGAACTTCTATTAGATTTTTAGCAGTGTACAAGTTAACTGTGATTGTCTTTTCAGCTGATTTCCTTTGATAACCCATATTCTTTAAATAACAAGTTGACTTTTCACTATTGTAGGCTGGATGGTATCATCTCCAAAAAATTCTTTACTTTGAAGTGTTGGAATATCAAAAAATTTTATATTTTATCATTTGTAATGCTGTTGTAGAAAACCATACAACAGAATCAAATTTGTTTTAGATCCAATATTTCTATTACAGTTATTATCAGTAACATTCTTTATCCTACCAACAATTTCCATAATGCAAAATATTCCTTTGTCTAGCGAACATACATGTTGAACAATTTTAAATTTGATAAGCTATTTTGAAGAGTGTGACACCAAAAATATCCAAAATATCATTAATAGTTCATACTAAATAAAGAATATGCTAATTTGGCAAGAAAAATTGCAGTGTAAGAATGGTCTACTTATTTTTGCGTACTACCTATTTTTATTCAACTTCCCTAATTAAATTAAAAATAAATTAAGAAGTCAAATTAATATTTTTTAAGAGTAATGCTTGTGATACATTTTATGTAAAATATCAGATACCTTCATATTATCATTAACAAAATACTTTTTTTTTTAAATAAAATATCGACTTTCTTTACAATTTTTTATGTTTAACAATGCAAACAAATATAATTTTTTATATACTATTATTTTTATTTATGATAATGTTAATAACATTTATAAAAACTCTTTGTACAATTAATTAAAAAGAAAAACTTCAATAAGATATTTGTAATTGTTTCTTAAATTCTATAATGTTAAATTATAAATATTATAAAAAATTTTCCATTTAATAATTGTTGGAAATTTCATAAAATGCATGAACAAAATCTATTTTGTTTGATTAATAAAAATAAGCTTAAAAATTGCTTTTTTTATGATCAAATCTGAAATATGCCACCATATAAACTGGTATGAAAAATTATTATTATCAACTGATAACTTGGTACACAGAAGGTATGCAAAGTTTTATACTCGTTAGAAAAAAAAAAAACTTTACATTTTAAAGAAAAAAAAAAGGGATTTTATTTTTTGACAAATCTTGATTTCTAAGGCATGATAAAATCTAATTTGTAATACAAAAAATATATTTGGTAAATGTTTAGCTTCAAATGCAATTCTAATTTAAACTTTGTAATAAATGTATGAGAATTCTGAATTTTAAGAATTGCATTTTGGAAAGATGTAATTGCAGAAAAGTACAACATGCAAGTTTTAATTTCTGAAAGTCAAAATAGTTTGTTAGTTCAAAACAAATCTCTCCATCACATTTATAAGTGTTATGATGGAACTGCATAGTTACAATATGGAGTTTCCACCAATACTAAATATGAATGTATATAATATTCATACATTATATTCAATATATAATGCATGAATGTTACATTGTGTACCTGTTTAAACATACCAAAAAATTTATTTCATAGAATTTCTTTGCTTACTTCAAGTTCTTTTCATAAGTCTCAAAATAAATAGTTTTCCTCAATCCCATTCTAAAAAATTTTATTTGTATATAGAATTTTATAAATAAAACCAGAATTATTTTATCAATGCAAGTATTTTGTAAATTTATGAATATTCAAAACTTTCACAATTTTGTCTCTTGTGAAAAGTTTTCCTTCTTTGAGGAAATAAGTTAATGTAGGCCTCTTGCATGTTGTTACAAGATATCAATACCATGACATGCTGCGAAGGTTAATTGTGCCACAACTACGGCAAAGGCAGTTCCCTACACCGACCCTTTCCATGCAAAATAGGGCGCCCCATGTATCCACAGGTTTTGTGAAAGTGCTATTGCTTCAGCACTTCTAAAAGGAATGTGTTATAGTCACCCCTTTCCCAATCCATTGCCACCATGCTTGCTGGATCTAATTCCATGCAATTTCTGGTTATGGAGCTTTTTAAAAAGTCCAGTGTATCCTGGAGGTGTTGAATAATTTTAAGAACTCTATAACCCTTCATGTGCAAAGTCTTACACCTGATCAGTTACAATTTGCTGTCGAAGACTTTCCATTGACTTGAAATTTTGCAGGGGAATCAGAGTTATCATGTAGAGTATCTTTTCTATCATCCTGAACATAATTAACAATTGTTACTCTTGTGTAATTTTGTCCTAATTAGTTCTTGTGCAAATGGAACTCTTTGTTTTTTCTCCCTTTTACCTTTACTTAATGTAATTTGATAACAAGATGATCAAAAACCAGTCAATAAATGTTAATACTGCTGCTGTATTTTGCTTTGGTTGTTTATTGTATTAAATTTCATGTTTTTCTGAAAAACACCCTCTGGTGGTTGCTTTAGGAACTAATTTTTTCCCCTCTAAGATTTCGTGAGCACATCTTGTGTTTAGCCCATAAACAAAATTTTGTTGCTTTCTGTTTGCTCGTTAATTATAATCAGTATATGACTGGCTATTAATTATTTGTTTAAACAAGGAGGAAATTATGTAATTTCAAAATGAATTTTATTTAAATAACAAGTTTTTGAAGATACAAACAAGATCATTAAAATCAAAGATTTTCTTACATATTTCTTTAAATGACTTTACTACAATGTGCACCTTTTATTCAGGCTATCAATATCCTTTACGACCACGAAATCTTTGTCTATTATCCAACTAAAATAAAAAGAATAAATTATAAAAGCAGTAACACATGCAATCAGTAAAATTTGAATTAAAAAATAAGAATTTACAGTTCTAAATATTTAATATTTTGTGAAGCAATGAATAAAAATATAATATAAATTTATATTTTTAATATCTAACATTGATGAAAAATATTTGAAAATTTAGATTAGAATTACCAGAGATCTTTTACATTCAAAATATAAATATCGTAAAGAATAGCATTCTTGTGGAACAGAAGGATGTTGTGACATCAAACATTCTTTTGGAGTCTTCCTTTCCTACCAAACACAAGATTTAATTTAATCAAACTTAAATGTAATTCAAATAGATAAAGAATCAAACTATATTGTGTGTCTTTTCTTTACTTGATTATATCACGAAAAAAAAAAAAAACACAAATACATTTACCAAAAATAATTTAATAAAACTTATTTTTTATTAAATATATAATAAATAAAACTAATTTTTTATTAAAAGCAATGCAACATTAGCAATGCAACTGAAATTCTGAGTTGTTTTCAAAATTTAAGTTTAAATAAAAATCATTTTTACACTCAATATTTGTACTAATCAGTTTTCCTTAGAGAGGTGAAAATTTTTGATGCAAGTCAAGAAATCATATTACTTTTTCTGTTTCAAATTTATTTTGTGTTCTGCCATGGTAAATTCAGCAGCTATTTTTGCTTGACAATGTGAACACTCATGTCAACGAACATAAGTAACTTGGTGTCAACTCAGCCCAATTATGCAAGATTAACGAATATACATTCATAAACATTTTAGTGACAAAAAACTTTACAAAAATTCACTCTATCGAAAAATATATGAAAACTAGGCATTCCTAATTGACTTTGTGATACCATCATTAAAATCCTATTCCTATTAAAAATCCTATTAAAAAGTATTATTCTAATATATTCGTTTTAATTGAAATGTAATTCAATTGCAAAATATGCCTTTTATAAACAGCAATGTAAAATTTACAAAATTTGGTCATGACATAAAAATGGATAATAAGTAATATGTAATGGCTATAATTCTAACAATTCTGCAAAAAGCATTTTGTACCAAAAAGTTCCATATCTAAAATAGCTTAGATCTATCTAATATGACTGACCACTTGGTTAAAAAAAATCACAAAAGCCCTTTGAGGAGCTGAAGCGAAATTCTTTAGTATGAAGAATGCCTAAAGTAGTTAATCGAGTAAAGACATTGCATTCATATTCAATATGATGTACCACTTTCTTTCTTGCGAAATTTTCTAACTGATACTGAAGGAGTAATTTCTACTCATTCTGTTGATTTACTCTGAATTTCTTTATTTTGTATAAAAGCAGGTTTATCTCAAAAATTTTACCTGCATAAACAGTGTTTTAAATCTAAAAAAAAAGTTTGCACTTTATATATATATATATATATATATATTGATAGAAAGGACATTTAACAATTTACCTATTGGTGATGTTCTTGTAGTCACTCAAATATCAGATGCAAGCATTTTTGCAACAAAAACTAAATATAATTTGATTTTGCTTTGCAATTAAAAAGTAACAACTAGAATTTTGCAAGTATTTAACAATATTAGTTTTACATTATGAAAGATGAGTTATCTGATGTTTCAACAAGAATGTCTTACATATGAAAATGGTATTTTTTTATCATCTAATGAAAAAATTAACCATGAATTATCTTTTTCTCTAATCAATTACTCTCTTTATTAGATTTTGGTAAATATCTCATATTGATTCTTTAATACTTTAGAAAAAATTTTCAATGATAGGATTTTTTTTTTTAAAATTTCTAATGGCCAAACATATAGTTACAAAAACGTTCTTTTCTAACAATGGGTACTGGGTAACTAATGCTTTGCCACAACATGGAAACTGATACTCATTAAGCGTTAGACAGTGAGCACTTGTGATATATATATTATATATATATAAGATTAAAATAATAAATGTTTTAATCCAAAAATTGTATTGTAAGGTAATAATAATATATAATTTAAAATGTACACATTATTTTCAATACAAAATAAAGGAAGCCCAAGTTTTGCACTCAGAAATAATTTAAAAAATTTTCAATTATATCACTTAGCTATGATTTACTTAAAATTTAATTTAGCTAAAATTGCTTTTATAGTTAACAATTTTTTTTAATTTCCCTTTTGGTAGGTTAGCAAAGTAGTATCCATAGTGTAATTCAATACATTCTATGCTTGTAAGTATTTAAAAAGTGAATTTACATGGAGTATGTATTAACCATGTTAAACCTCCACAAAACCCTTTATAAGGTGGGGCATATTTATCCATCACCTCAAAAGAAAAGACAAGGAAACAGAGCTAGAAAAAAAAAATCCATGACCAACAGAGGTTTGAAGCGATCCATGACTTAAGAGTCAGGAATGATAACCAGCTATAAGTCAGCAGTTAGAAAAACTGAGAGCTTATAAATAGAACATAAAAAATCAGTCATAGCCCAAGAAACATTCTTGCCTCAGTACATCAACTCCTCCAGACTGCAAATTGACACCACTCAAAATATAAGTAAATGTAAAAAGTAATTAGTAAAAAACTAATAAATAAATAAATAAATCATACATGAACATATATAAAGGAAAGCTTATATGATCAACTCAATGCAAATCATAGATGAAATACAACATAATAATTACTTATTCAATAAGCTATGCCTTAATTTATATAATGAGGATTATAATGTGAAATATGAACAATGGCTGTGTTATTATTTCCTTATAATATTCTTAGTTTCCCTGCTTGTTTTTATGTTTTTGCACACTAAATATATATATATATATATATATATATATATATATATATATATATATATATATTTTTAATATAATAATAAATAAATTGAATTCTATATTTATTTATTATTATATTAAATATAATATATATATTATATATATATTATATTTAATATAATAATAAATAAATTGAATTCTTAATACGATTATATTCTTGTGATATTAACATTGGCAACTGAAAAATACTGCTATCTATTTTCTCAATTTCTCATATGATTGCTATCCTTTAAAAAAAAGTTATTTTGCCCATAAATTTCTAATACCTATGTCATTAACAACTTGAACAAAAAGTAACAGCTATATGTTGCTACCTTAATCATAATACTTTTTTAATTTTTTTGAAAAACACATGAAAATGATTCCATAATAGAAAAATGACATTAACATACAAAACTGTAAACACTATTCCTCCCTTGAAATGCATTGCAATTTTAACTTATGTGTTACTAATTCAGTTGTATATAAATAGCAATTTTATGGGTAAAATTAAAAAAATGTTCTTAATGCAACACAAAATACACTTAAAATAGACAATAAATATTATTAGCTAAATGATAATCACATTATAATAATTTTAATTTAATTTCTATATCTTTATTTTAGAAGATCAATAGGCGGTAGATATATCACTCAAGTATACTTTATAAGTTAATCATGACTTTAGAAGTATCAATTAGAATTGAAATTATGATTACGTAACATAAACGAATGGTTTTAAAAACGCCATTAGATTTATCTCTAACGAAATTTTCCAGACAACTAAATTGCGAATGAATTTAAAAAAGTTATGCGCCAATAAAAATACAAATTTGGTTTTCAATGCCAATGTTTTACTTACTAATTTAACACAATCAGTCATTTTAAGACATTGTAACAAATCTTGTTTAACTCCAGAACATGGAACTCCTTCACTTTTTACAACGTCTTCTTCTGTATACAAAGGCATTTTTCAAATAATTCACAATATAAATTAATTTATTAAAACTATATTCTTCAAATATGCACGAATTGCATTTCTTATTATGTAAAAATCATGCACAAAAGGATTTGAAAGTAATTTGCGGGTTCAAAATGGTTAGGATTTTTATTAACAAAACATCATCTTTAAAGTATTATACAAATTAAACTATACTGTTAAAAATATAAGCGACAATACTCTCTACAAATCTTTAATTTTTTAAAATCGAAAGTACATAGATAAATATTTTTATTTGTGCTACAAATACTGCCATCGCAAATATCTTTTATGATAGTAAATAAAAATGAATAAATAAAATGCAAAAATAAAAGCAAAATAATAGCTTTCGAAAACACTAGACATAAATAATATTTAATTTTAAAAATATTATATCCATCTTTTCTTATTTTATTACATGAAATGCTATCTTCTAAAATATTGTTTTATTTTTAATAGGATTTATACTTTCGATAGTTGGCATAAGCACAGTTTGCAGTTTCAGTAAAATCCTGAATGTGCTAACAAAACAACAGCACAGCGTCAGCGACCGAATTGTAAACAAAACCATGAGGAAGAACTATACTTAGAGGAAAACAATATGAATCCTTTAACGTAAGTACTTTATAAATAATTACTTCTACCTTTTGTTTTCATTAAGTCTCTAATAAGATATATTAGTGCTATTTAACTGCAATTTTTTCAATTAAGATCGGTATTCATTAAAAGTTAAACATAGATTTGAAAATTTTGTTATTAATCATTTTAAATATAGCTTGCATTAAAAAAAATATTATGGCTGGTAACTCATAATGTAAAAGTTATGTAAAGTAATAAATTTTTTTTTTCGTTTGCCAAAATAGTTCATAAATGTTAAAACATGCTAAATAGGATTTATGTTGTATTACATATGGATATACGGTCATGTTGACTAGATAATTTCCAAAAATTTTTTTGAATAAGTTGCCTAATAAGTTGGTCGTAATTATAAACGATCTGCGTTTTAAACATGATACTGGAAAGACTTATCAAATCTTTGTATTATAAATTTATATGAATACTAGGAATTAACAGTTTTTTTTTTAAGTGACCATGATCTTGCAGGTAATGTTTAGTTTTATTGAAAATTAAACAAAATAATGTAGAAAAAGTTACAAATGTTTATTAATTATATGAACTTTAATTGTAATCCCTTTATTAAATGTCAAATTTTCAGCAAATAGTAGTACTTTTTTAACAGCAAAACCCCCTCTGGGGTTTACTTTCATTAAGTAAACACAGGTATCACAATCCGGAGTTAACACATATAAAAATAATAATAATAATAATAAAAGGTTAATTCCCAATGAACGGTACGCTCCTTGTTCGCCATCTTGTTTTAATAGCGTACCGTACACTGGGATACAGCCGAAATTTAAAAACAAATGTTTTACAATCATATTCAACATTACCCAAGCTTGTCCTAAATTAGTGAAAAATCGAGGGGCATCTTGAAATATAGGTTATCCAAGTATTTTTCCATTCAAATTTCCTTAATTCCCAGTGAACGGTACACTCCTTGTCCGCCATCTTGTTTTAATAGCGTACCGTACACTGGGATAGAGCCTAATAAAATCTTAGACTTGGCGCAGCATGTTCTTTTGGCCCTTGTGCCATAAAACCCAACCAACCAACCGGAGATAACAGTGATCTGTCCTCTTCTTTCTTTTCTTCTCTTATTCATCTTTGCTTTGTTCCCTCCTTGTGGTTGCTTGTAAAAGGTTGAGGGCTCCCTCTTAAAGACCAACACATTACTTTGGCTTCTGATGAACAGGAGGTGTTTGACAAAAAGTTTACTTTCCTACCAGATATCTTAGATTTGCGTAAGAGGTGTGAAAGGTCACTAAATATTCTGAAAGTACTTTCTAATACATCTTGAGATGTAGATTATATGCCATTACTCTGTGTCAAATCTATGTTTAACTTTATCAATCAATTATTTATCTCAAATTGACTAGAGTAGTGCAATTTATGGATCTGCCAGATCATGTGTATTATGCAAATTAGACCCTGTGCATCTCTCAGCTTTGTGAATCTGTTCTGAAGCATTCCAAACTTCTCCTATTTTGAGCTTTTATTTGATTTGCAATCCATTATCTTGTGATCCAAAGGTAAGCAATTATCTCTAAATTCTTATTTTAAAATGTTATCAGCATCACAACACCCTTAAAGATGTGCCTATGTTTGTCTGCTCCCCTGTAAGGAGGACTTTTTAAAATTTTAATGTTGCTTGGGTTTTGAAAAAAAAAAAAGAAATTATATACAAAATCATAGTTTTGGTGCAGCTTGTCCAATTTTGGACCTTGTGCCACAAAACCCAACCAACAAACAAACAAACCCCTGTAAGGAGGATATATAATGCACAACCACATAGTATACTTCCATTTTATGAACATACAAACTCATTTCTGTCCTCTGAGTTCCTTAATTTTAAATATAAATTACAAATTCTTCAAAATTTTCACCTTAGAACAACCCGATAGTCAAAACAACCAATTCCTTCGCTGGATATAGTAAATCAGCCACAACTCTTATTTCACAATAGATGTTTTCATACATTCATTATCAATAATTTTCCTATATTCCTGTATATACTGATTGTTCCAAACCAAATGGTCATGTCGGTTGTAATATTGTTGTTGGAAAAATGGCTTAGTATTATAAACTTCATATATCATTCTGCTTATATAGCTGAAGTTGTTGCAATTGTATGCATTCTAAAGCTAATATAATCTAACTCTAATCAAAAATACTGTATCTATACAGATATCATGAGTATGGTCATGCAATTAAACTATTTTAATGTCATCCAATTATTGTGAAAATATTTGATATTTTAAATATATTGGCGAGTAAAGGATTTGATATTGTGGTTTACTTGGTTCCTAAACATGTTAGTATTGCTGGCAGTAAAAGACTAAGTAACTATACAGGTTTGGTATGATTTCCAATTGTCGTATCAAGCACTGCATAGTTATCTCATTAATTCAAATTACATCATTATGCACAGTGCTACCAAATACTGATTGAGCTTGAAATCGTGCTCTATTTTAAATTTTAAATATTGAATTTAAAATTTCAGATATAAAATTTCAAATATTTCATTTTGATAATTAACAAAAAAAATATTGAAATGCTAATAACTAGAAACTAATTTCACATATAAGATTAAGATTGCAATATATTTCTTTAATAAATTTCCAATCTTAGTTTCTTTATTGACAGATGAAATGAATATTAATTAAGCCATAAAACACTGGATCCTGTTTTATTTTTGTTATCGTTTTCGCAATTTATAAAAATTTTTCATTGTTATTCTCTAGCCTAAAATTATGAAGTATTTGTGCTGAAATTTTACTTATAAATTATATGGTAAGAAAATTGTCCAAATGAAAATATTATCAACTAAAGTATTTGAATTTCAAAAAATGATTGTGTTATAACTATTCATTAAACATCTCTTTAGAAGCATTAAAATTGCTTCAAAACTATTTTTTTTTTTTTTTAGCAAAATACATTAAAAAAGGAAAACTGCACCAACATCAAAAAGTTAAAAAATGCTTTTTTTTTAAATTATTTTGAGCTCTTAAGTTAAAGTTATCTTATAAAAAGGAAATAAAGGTATCAAATATTAAATACTTCATTAGAAATTGTATTATTTCAATGTTAAATATTTTAGTTATGACTACAAAACGTTTCAAAAGTTTAGTGTAAAATTTTTTTTAGGAACCTCCAAAATCACTTGATTTAAATGTGATTGATAATTATGGTTTTATACTTGATTATCTATAAAATTTTTAGTCAGACATAATTGTGTTATCAGGATACTATTTCCAACTTAGCTAAAAAAAAAAAAAAAAAAAAAAGTAAAGACATTCATTTTGAAATTTAGTTTTGTTGATGAAAATGTTAATTAACATGTACTGTTGCATATTTGGCTGCAAAGAAGATTTCCTTTTCTCTTATGAGCAGAGAAAAAGTCCCACGAGTTATTTTTACTAAATACTTTATAAATTCAGATTATTATTATTTTGGTATAACTTGTCCAATTTTGAACCTTCTTCATATAACCCAGCTAACCAATCAATATAAACTAAATAGAATTTTTTTAAAAGTATGTTATTTTTATTGAATTATTTTCAACAAAATTTGCGAAGTTCTTAGAATTTTTAAAAATTTGATATTTTATAGGATCTTGAAAATTCTTGTAATCCTTAATTGATTCATGGAAATCCTAATAATTTTCTTTAGAATTTTATTTTTTGTTGGAAAGAATTATCAGTTTCATGATTTTTTCATTTTATAAAATATCTTATGAAATTGGCTGAAAAATATTAATTTTCTGCATTCTCACTTTGTATTAATAAGATTAATAATATATTATAATTAAGACTTGGAAAAAAAATATAAGATACAGGGTTTTTAAAGTTGTAAATTGCTTACATCAATGTCAAAGAATATAAGCATATGCTATGTATTATGTGAAGATTCAAATTATATGTGTCATATATGTGGTGCATAGCTTGAAAATCTGAACGTTTTTCATGTATAGATATTAAAATTATGACAAATGATGAAGAGGTTAAAATCTAGAAGTTGATGTGCATCTAAAATTATCATATCGGAATGTGACTTATCTAATTAAAAGAATTTTATTTCTTAGAAGAGTTAAAATCATTGAAATAATTGTAATTTCAAGCTTTCAATGTAAGCACACAATTTGCTTACATTGAAGCCTATTTTTGTCCTATTAAAGATAGGGTAAATTCTTTTTATTTTAATTTACCAAGAAACAGAAACAGTATATTTGTGATAGAACAGTACATTTGTCAATATGTTTCTAATTCATGGACTGTGCAGAGAGTGTAGACAAGAGAGTCTAAGCCAGATTTTAAAAAGATCATAGGATTCAGACAATTTTAACTGGTCAGAAGACATTATAATGTTACTGTTACAAATCATGGAAAATCTAATGTTTTGTTCAAGAAAATAAATCAACACTGATAGATTTAATGTTAGCCAGTGTGAACCTCAAGGAAGTCTATCACATTATACCCCATTCTCCAGAAATAAAAAAAAAAAAAAAACATTGTTTCTTTTTTATCTATTTCATTATTAATATATTAAAAAAAATAAATTATCTTTTGCTGACTATATTATATTTATTTGTTTAGATTTTTATGTTTTTTTTTTTTTTAGAAATGTTAAGAATATAAACAAATTGAATGAAATAGAACTTTCAAAAGGATTGGTTGATAAAAAATCTTGGCATCATTTATATAAAGACAGTGCTTGGATTTTCATTGGTGGTTTGGCATATGATTTGACTGAAGGAGATATTTTATGTGTATTCTCTCAGTAAGTATCATTATTATTACTAATTTAATGCAAAAAATAATCAGGTGTGTAATTCTCATAGCATTTTGTTTTCAATGATGATCCATTTAACGTTTGATAAAAATTTATAGTCATTATTTTCACAGTATTTATTTTATAAATTAATGTTTATTAAGAAAATATATGAAAATAGATAAAACTTTGGAATTGTTATTTCTGTATACTTTAAATAAAAAGAATAATTTAACTATTGATGCTATAAGAATATTATTTGGGTAAATAAATAAATCTCAACATTGTGCTCATTAACCTATTAAAAAGTTTATTCTTAATTGAAGATATTAAAGCTTATATATTTTAGATGTCATATAATTTTAAAAACTTATGGGTAAACTGTTTTCAAATTATCAGTGGATTTATACAGTGAAATTAATTTTTAAATGCTTTAAAATTAATTGATGCAAGTTTAATTAACAGGCTGTTGGTGCTCATTACTCGAAAGAAATTTTATTTATTTTTAAATTTTATTTAAATTAGTTTTATTTAAAAAAATCTATTTTAAAGTTAATTATTATCATTATAAGAAATTGGAAAGAAATTATCTTATATTTGCTGTTTAAAATATTTTGTGAATGTTATATTGTTTTCATTTCATTGTCATATTTCTTTTAAAAAAGAGCCTGCATAATTGTTCTTGAAGTATTCAAAATTACATTAATGTAACAGAATATTATCATTTGATGGTTATGATTCATACACATGTTTATAAAATTATTTTTAACTTAATTTCTATGAAAATAAAAAAAAAATCAATTTGTTGTAAAAAGAATAACACTTTAAACATGCTCAGAATCTGTATTTGTTACTTTAAATTTATTGTAAAAACTATAAATATACCTTTTTTTTCCAAAATCAATATATTTTTTTAAAAATATCTTTATTTTTTTTCCATGAAACAAATATTTTTCTTACTTTAAAGACATTATTTGCTCGGAATTATTGAATGCTCCTACTTTTAACTAAATAATTTCTAAGCAACAAAATTAACATCTTAGTAACAATTTTAATAAATTAAAAGAGTTATGCATTATATATATATATATATATATATATATATATATATATATATATATATAAAGTGATGTCATCAAATTGCCAGGTCCAAATAGTTCTCTACTTTTCAATTCAACAGTTTATGGATTCGGTTCTCTTATTTGAAAATGAATGTTTGTAGTATTTTTGATGTGTTGTTTTCCTTTTCCAGTGTTGAATAGATCCAAAACAAACCAATATTATCCGTATGAATTTTCATAGCCTTATTATCAAAGTGGTGTCAAATTCATTTTCAGTTTATATTGTACTGAATGATTATAACAGTTATGTATTAGATTTCCAAAATTGTAGCTTCCAGTAAGAAGACTGTATTTAGCTGTCAAGAAAAAAATATTTATTATGCACTTAACTTTGTTTATTTTGCTAATTTGTACTATGGAAGAAAATTGCAAATGTTGGTCACCTAAAAATAAATTAAATGAGGCAATACTTTTGGAAATTTTCAATTAAAAAATATTTAACAATTTTAAGCAGTGTAATATATTGAATTTGCAATTTCTTTCATGTGGCTTCCTATGCATTTCTTACCAAAGATGTGTTACAAAAATTTTAGCTCATATCCTGCAGTGAAAAAAAACAATACTTTTTCAAAAATTAGAACTTATTACTTTTGTGGTTGACTGTCTCCTATATAAAGATAATACTCATTCAACTTTCTTAAAATGTATCCAAACCATTAAAAATAACAATTACTCAATCAATCAATCAAATTATTATGTCAATATATTAATGGATTGTTAATCTGTTATAATTCCTTTATAACCTCTTGTGATGTTTTGTAGTCTTTAGTAATCTGAAAATATCTTACTTTAGAAATATTGAATGAATTTTTAAATACTGATTAAAATAATGTCTGAACAATTTCTGTTTCATAGGTATGGGGAAATAGTTAATATTAACCTTGTTCGGGATAAGAAAACTGGAAAAACTAAAGGCTTTTGTTTCCTTTGTTATGCAAATCAGAAAAGTACAATTTTAGCTGTAGACAACTTTAATGGCATTAAGGTAAATTTTATTTTTAATTTATAGTTTATTCTTATAATAGATCTTCTAATTAATGTAAAAATTACTAAGCTGAGGAATAAATGATGAGATTCTATATATTTAATCATTTGAAAGATTATAGATACAATTTTTAAATTTCTATAAGTTAAAAATATTTTATTTTTTCAAAATATATATTTGTTGTTGTTTCTGATGACACTTGGCAGCACAAAGCCTGCCGATCAGAGACAGCATCTTGTAAACTAAATAATAAAATTTGGCTTAATGAGGCTTTTTTAAAGTATTTTGTTTATTATGTATTGTAATTAAAATGGAATTTATAAAAGCAATAAACTTGTGCACTTGTGCACTTGTGAACTTGTGCACTTGTTTTGTGTACTATCAAATTTTAGTAATTATTTAATTTTAAAATAAAAAATTGTAAAATGTTACTAAATTGCAATAATGCAGTCTCTTGAATTAAAATTGAATTAAAAATTCATATTAAATTCTCAATACCTACTTTGAAAAAATCTTTATTGTAATTCTGTAGAATTAAATTTAATGAGATTTTAGGTGAAAATTTGGTTATTTTTTCTTAAACTACTGTTATAACTGTGTTAAATATTTTACTATCAAGCTAAACAGGTTGCTAAATGTATTCTGATTTTATGTTCAACATTCAAACAGTTTGACACCTACATTTTTCTTATGGTTTGAAATCATCTTTAAGCCCTTAATCCTAATTAAATTAACTTTAAATTATTAATATGTATAAAAAAAGTGACCTTAGAGTAGTAAATTATACTTTGTCATTTAAAAAAATAAAAGCTTTTAAATACTTTGTTTTAAAGCATGATAAGAAAATGTTATATATCTCTTATTGGTTTTAGAAAATTATAAAATTTGAAATTTAAAAGCATTAGATCGCAAAATAAATTTATTTTAGGTCTTAGATTTGTGTGAAAATTCAATTTCATATTGAAACTACATTATTTTCTTCAATATTTACTAATATTTCTATTTTTAATATACTATCATATTTCTTATGTTTTAAAATAGCTTTTGAGATAGTTTTCAATGATTTCAGTAATTTCCAGCATTTATTTAAGAAGTTCAAAATATTTGCATTCCTTTGCAAATTGAAGGAAAATGTATTCATTATTTAGTAATAATAAATATTTTGAAATTGAATGTAGCCACATTAAATCAATTCATTCAAATTGTTTATATTTTTAGTTGTGTGGCCGTACTATAAGAGTAGATCATGTTGCCAATTATAAGCCTCCCAAAGATAATGAGCATGATGATGAAATAACCAAACAGTTAAAAGAAGAAGGCTGTGCTCCAAAACCAATTAAATTGGAAAGGTCTTCACCTCCAACAGAATCCTTCCCTGATAAAAAGAAGAAAAAAGTTAAAAAAGGTATTTTGTGTTCTTTTTACCTGTTTATTTGTCATGTAAAAATTGGTCTCCTGCTTAATTAATGAGGTGTATCTTATAAATGATTAAAGTAATCTAAATAACTAAAAAATGTGTGAGCCAGTTCAAAATAAACTTATATCTTTTAATGTATCATATATTCTATATTTTCTTTTTTTATATTATGTTTATTTAAAAATGAATTATTATTTTTCCATCTTTTTTTTATAGTTTTCATTTACAATTTGAAATAAAGTTTGCATTTAATTATATTATACAGTCCCTTTTAGGATTAAATAAGAAAGTTTCTGCTAATTTACTTATTAAGGAAAAAATCATATTTTTATTCATTTTGTAAAATACTTTAAATTATAATGTTGATTGAAATACTGTATAAAAACAGTGATACATATTCTGAATTTAACAAAACTTTTAAATTTTGAATGATGCTAAATTTTTATTATTTATAAATCTTTTCAATAGTAGGAATAAAATTTATTATTATTGGCATAACTGTGAAAGTTACATACATTTTTAAGAAATTGTGATATGCTTCTGTGGTTGTTTGATTGTTTAATAGTTAATGTCTTCATATTGCTTAATTCATTGTGCAGTTCAGGAATTAATTATCACTTTTATCAAGTATTGAATATTATAATAAAAGTACTCCGAAAATTAATTTCGCTTTTTATTAATTAATTACATTCTCATTAAAATTTGACTTGTGATTATATAATAAAATCTTGTTTTTTTGGTTCCTTTTCTAATTTTCTTACCAATTGCTTAACTTCTTCATAAACCAAACTTCAAACTTAAAATTATTTTAATTGTTGTTCATGATCATGGACTTTGAATATTTCTTTCAATTTACTGAGTCTCAATGTCAAATACTGGAAAAATTTAATTTATAATAATATATATTAAAAACATAATGGAGCAAAGTATGAAATTATTGCGAAAAAATGTTACTCAATCAAGCTTAATTAATAATATGTAAGTGATCTTTTTTTTAGAATATTTTATTTTAATTGATCGAGCCACAAACTCACACTTAAAAAAAATCTTATGTATTACCATTTGACAAAAATCTATGGACAGGCAATAAAATGAAATCTATAACAGGAATAGCATCAGTTTTTTTAATATTTCTTATTTAATTTATTAAGCAATAGACATAAAAAAGTATCTTATGTAAGCTACTAGGCTAAGGCTAATAACTGGACAATAATATTAAATTAATAATGGGAATATCATCCTTTTTATAATTATTGTTTTTTATTTAATTAGCAAAAGATATACACTTCAGGAACTATGTTATTCCTAATTTAATTTACAAAATTAGATAATTTAGCATACATAAAGTAAGATTTGAATCAACTCATAAACATGATATAATCAATAAAGAAAATTGATATAATCTATTGTCATCTCTTTCATTAGAAATTGTTACTGTAAACTCCTTTAATGGCACTAAAAACCTGACACTGGATTATCTTCCAAAAAGTTGTTAATTCAGTTTTTTTTATTTTCCATAGCAATCACACAAATGTGTAGAAATTCAAATATTTTAATTCAATTTCTCTAATTTAAAGCTAAAAAATAAGTCTGATTCGTTTTGAAAATTCTTTATTCAAATTAAACTAATTGCAGATTCATATTAAAAATTAAACCGAAAATGATCCATTATACAGTTTTCATTTTCAACTTCTACATCAAAAGAGCTATTCAAATGAAATATTACCATAAGATACAAGTACTGTGAGAAATGCAACCAACTTACGCCCATATTGAAAGTTATCTTAAAATTGTTATCTCTTCCTACTTAGATTGAAATTTATTTAATTGAATCTTTCTTGGTTTAATAACTAATTTGGCTCATTTAGTACTCCAACAGGTAGAATTTATTCAATTTTAAAAAATTTCTAATTTTTTATTTTTTAATCTGCTGCATTTGAACTAAAAATAAAAGTCTACATTCTTGGATTCGCAAGTAAGTAGAAAACATACAAATCCAATAGTTTGCTGAGTGTTTCTTAGAAATTAGAAATTAAAGCTTATTTTTATTGTTTTAGCTTGATGCTAAAAAGATTTTTGGTTTTCTGACAACTAAAATATCTAATTTAAATGCACTTTAATCAAGTATTTTTTACTTAAAGTTTATATAATGTTTAGTTACATGATTCTCTCTCCTCAATTAAAAAAAATAGATCATTCAAGATAATTGCATTTGTAGTGGGAATATCATACTACAAATGACATAGATTAAAGGTTTAGGATTAAAAAAAGTACCTGTTTCTCTTTGTCCACAATAATAATTGGATAGCTTAAATGAAACAGTATTTTTATCTTATGCCATACTATATGCTGCGGCATTTAATAAATGTTCTTTTAATTCATTATAAAGCCAAACCTAATACAGATCTACCTTGAAGAATATTTACTTGAAACAACTATAGATCAATGTAATAGAGTATTCAAAATGCCTTTGAATTTGAATGGATTGGAGCGTGACAGAGGTATAATGAAATTGATACTTTCACTGTCTAGTAGATATTTAGATTTTAAAAGTGACACTGTATTGCACATGCTAAATTAAAAACCTTTCATCTTCAAAATATATGAATTTGTTCATCTGAAGATAGTAAATATCACTCTCAAAATTAAAGTTTTTTGTAAGTGTGTTCTTTCTTCTATGAACTATATTATTTAATTGTCTGTTTTCTGTGGTGTTTAATACAGTTTATGGACTTCAGTGTGATTATATAATAATGTAATTAATCAAGAGAAGAGTGTAATTATGAAATAATCATTTTGCCACTTTTTAAGTTGAATTTTTACTTTAACAGAAAAAAAGAAACACAAAAAGAATAAAAAGAAAAGTAAAGATGATTCTCCTGTGAAAAGAAAGAAGATCAAAAAGGAAAAGCATGATCCAGGTTATGATAAATATGAAGCTTCAGGATCATCAAGATATGCAAGACATGAAAAAGCACATCAGAGTGAATCTTCAAGCAGTGAAAGTTCATCAGATGTAGATTCTCTGCAAACAAGAGACAGAAAAAAAACTAGGTTGGAGACTCATGATGAAAGAACCCACTCAGGACACCATTCACGGACTAGGTGAAATTAATTTGGACGTGTATCAATGTCATATGGGCAATCTCAAGACTCAAATGTTTGGAAGTAGTACTTACGTAAGGACGTAGTTACGTTACTGTAGGACGACCGATGTACCTCTGAGACAGATAATATTTGGATATGGTTTGTCCTACATTTAGACATTCATATAAGTCTTAATTAAGTTGTTTATATATTTATAGTATTAAATAGTGAGCTTCATTGATTTAAAAAGAACATAAATTCATCATTTTTCATAAAACTTTTTTAATGATGGATGGCATGGATATTCTTCTTTTTATATTAATGTTTTATTGTACTAAGGAAATATTTACATATATATATGTATATATTGTCTAATTAATTATAATTTAAATGCATTAATAGTTCAGAGAATTTAGTTCGTTGATATATATAATGTATAGAGGTAGGAAGAAGTCGAGAACAAGAAACTTACTCCCATGTGGCATACAGTAAATAAAGTGATCAGTTTTGACAATAAATATAAGAGATTCTTTAACAAGTTACATAAGATATGTCTTGTTTATTTGCTACAAAATAATTTCTTCTGAAAGAATACGTTTGTTAACTCAACACTCAGATTCATTATTCAAAACACATTCTAATTACTACACACAAGATGCAACATGAATCCAGCTGTTCTTGTCATACTGCCTCCTTTTTGAACCACACTATCAAACGTCGTCTCTTCTTGAGATTAATTGCTCCTCTTCAGTTCTGAGTTTCTGGGGAAACTAAAAACCAGTTTTCTAAATAGTTCAAAAACTTAAGTTTTCTGTACAGTGCCACAGTTTTTATTTCTGTAGTAGTAAAATTCGCTGCTTGGTTCTTAATAAATTTTTCATTATCATAGAATTAATTTATATTCCTTGAATTTTTTTGGTGTATGAGAAAGTTTACATATATAATTCTGCTCTGAAAAATAATTTAATACAGTTAAATTGTTAAGATATTAACAAAAAATATTATTCAAGCTCAAAAGAATTCTTATTTTGAGGCATGATATTTCTAGGTACTAATCATTTTAAAATGTTCATGAAAAGTCACTCATTTAATTCATCAAATTTTTTATTTTCTTAAATGAGGTTCAAACTGTATTTTTCCATTATTTATAGTAAAACCTTGTTCATTATACTGGGAATTTTAAAAGATGCTCTGTAGCAAAAATGACTTGCAAAAGATTCACAGCTTTTGACTCGAATAATTAAGATTATTTTCTTGCAAAATAGTAAGCTAAAATACTTAAGAGTCCACAATTTAAACCAGATGCCACAAAAAAATCAAATTGTAATTAACAAATCTGTGTTTATAAGAGAAAAATATTGTCATTTTTTTAAAAGTCTTCATGGGGCTAATTTGAAAGATTAACAGTGTCAATTCTATTTTGATTTATCAAAATTTATTACCATTTATTTAGCTAAAATTAGAATGAAAAGGATTAAGGTTCATTTTCTTGCATTTTAAAATGTAACTCTTGGAAAAAAAAGCTTGTTTTTTGCTCTAGTGGACTTGGGATTATTTGTCAATTGATTATAAAAATGATCGATATTTATGTAAGAATGTTTAAAATTAAATTTTTCTTTTTTATTAATTCATATTATATAATGCAGGAAAATTATTTCTGTTAGGCTATTTGATAATTAGTCTTATTGAAACTTTATAATTTTTATTAGACTATTAATTGACTAAATTGATATTTAAAACAAGCACAATGATTGCAAATTATTAATAATTGTATTTAGCAAAATGTATATTTTGATATGTTTAAAATATAAAAAGTAATCTTTTAAAAATTTAATGTAAGTGCAATATCACTAATTAAAATTTAAAAAGAAGCCAGATAAATGAAATGAAAAATAATTTGAAATGTAACAAAATATTATTTTTCATACATTTGTTTTTATAAAAATTTATAGACAATATTCATGTATATATTATTAGTTTGTTCATCCTTTCTTTTGCATGATGCAGACAATTAGATATGAACTTTGCAATTTTTGCACCTGTTACTTGAGGTATCTGACCATAGAATGCATATGTTATTAGAAAAACGAAGAGAAATTAATATTTTTATTGAATAATTTTACAAAATCATACATAACATAAAATTATATGTCTGAAAACTATTTCCATGAGTTTATATCTTATTTCAAAGATATAAAAGTAGCTTAGTAAAATATTACTTAAAAAATTTACATAATATGTTAAGGAAGGAAACAAATTTTCAAGTAATTAACAATTTAATTGATTTAAGCCCTAAACTGAATGTTATGAATGATGTAACATCAAAGATATGTAACAGAGTTGCTATAGCAAATGTTTTTATGAAATATACAGATATTTAAAATCTAATCTGGTTAACAGGAAAGCAAAATTACTGCTCTATAGAACTCTGATTAGGCTCATAGCCACATATGCTACTGAAATGTGGGCAATAACTGAAAGTTATAAATTCTAACGTTTTTTGAAAGAAAGGTAGCGAAGTATTTTGGCAGATGTAAAATGTAATGATACATGGAGAAGAACAAATTCGAAATTTTATAATGTATACAAAGAGCCAGATATAATAAAGTTTATTTCAATCCATAGACTGAAATGGGCTTGACGCTTGATCAGGAGAAGGATCGTCAAGCCACCATAAAGATGCCGTGACCCACCCTGGTCTCAATTCAATATGATTAATTTATCTTTTTACCAATACACTAAGTTTATTAATTAGATTAAAACAATGCTTTAAGTCTTTAAAAGAAATCCCGATACACTGAAGTATTGATACAAAATTGGGATAAAGCTATAAAGTTTGACATGAAAAATTAATTCCAAAAATGACATTTAGTAAATTCGAAAATGACTTTTTCATGTCCAAGTAACTGAATTCTATTGCTAAAGAGTTTGAAATTAAGGTAGTCTTTAAATTTTATGTTCCTAATATATTCAATTCGCATTATGCAAATTTGCTAAAAAATAGTTAAAATATTAGAAACATAAAATTTCAATGCCTACACATATATGTATACCTAAGTAACAGCAGTAAGTCTTTCAGTGATTTACTATAATATTTTTTCGAGAAATAATTAAATGAACAAAATAAAAAAAAATTGGTTTTTAAATACCGTTACAAAATAACACGTTTGATACTGTACACTGCCCGATATTACAAATGCAACACCAAGAAGTGGCCAGACAATTATATAAATTTCAGATTAAGCGCACTTTACCTAGTTATGCAAATTGTGGGAAATGCGCAGCTCTTCAGCTCATGTAGAATAAGATATAATGTGAGGAACCGGCAAAGTGAGCTATATAAGCACCCATGTTGCTCCTTGAAAAATAATCGCAAATACATCTGTAATTGCAGAGATCTCTAGGCCATCGTCGACGTAGTCAATTCCAGCAGACAGGTGTGCTTACGAGGGGTGTGATCGGACTGAGAAGGTCTGGTTAATATTTACAACAAATTGTATCTAACAGACACCTGGACGCCTCCTGGTGATGATGGTTGGAACAAGTAATTGTGGAACGTTTCCAGGACGCCGGTGTAGACGTCAGCACGCGAGGATTTGCAGATCCTCAGGAGATTAACTGTGACAAATGGTTGACAGGAAAAGAAGAGTCATTCATCAGGACGCCATCCATACTCTTATTGATTCTGTGCCTTGACGTTGCTTCTTGTATTGCTGTCCATGGTGTTTTGCAACCTACTAACCCGACCCAGTTCTCGCTCTGTATTATGCATATCATTACGAAATACAGATCACTTATTGTTGTCTCTCTCTCTGTTTACCGAGTTTCGTCACTTCCTGGCAACTCCATTTTGGTGTTGCATCTTCAATGACAGGCAGTTTATAATTATTCACCACAGAAAATTTCTAGAATTAACAGTATTGCTTGTATTACAAATGAATATATTAGATAAGGTTTGTTTTATTTATCACACTCAACAGTCATTATTTACACACAAGGGCTAATTACTAGAAACGTAAGTTTAAACCGGATTCCGAACATTATATATATTCACGACTGAACTGAAATTCGTTCCCATAATAGGTTAATAAAAGGTTAATAGATTTTCCTTTTCAGTATCTTTAAACATTTAAAGAAAAATAGCCACTTTTATAAAGCAATATGTATATATATCGCATTAAATTGACTTAAATCGGTAGAGTAAGAGAATTCTAGACAGAGAGAATTTCAATATTTTTGGAAACTTGAAGAAAATAAATTTCAATATACATCTTATTCAACAAATACGTACAAGAATTATCAAAATTGATCGGTTTTTTATAATTTTCTTAAATAAAATTGAATCAAAATGGTGAGTCCTGCAAATATAGTATTAAATATATGGAAAAAAAATACATTTTTTTATATTTCAATAAACATTTCAAGTGTTACTCATGTTTTATATATATATATATATATATATAACGATTTCATATAGGCGCTCATTAAGCTTTGTGCGAGATTAGTAGATCCTAATTAGTTTGAAATATTGAAACATATTTTGTAATATAAAAGAAACTTAACTCGTTAATTATAATTGAACTTTCTCAATTTTCAAATTAAATGGTTTTTAAATTAAGGAAGATAATAGTGTCTTACTTATTAAATTTCCCAATGATTTTTTCTGTTGTGAAAAGGCTATTTTTGCAATTTTATTATTCACATACACATAATTCTATAGGCGATCTTTATCAAAGAAATGACTTTTAATTATTTTTCTTATTTGATTTTTATAAAATATGAAGTTAAGTATATGGATTCATGTAAGATAAATATTTAAAATGAATCAAAATTGTATGTCACAAAATAAAAATTTATTTTGTAAAAAGAAGGAAGAAAAAAATTTTACAAAATATTATCTTGCTTTCATTTAACTACATTACCCCAAACTAGAATCTCATTAAAAACGTACAATTTTTTTAAATTAAGACTAGGAAAATAAAAATACACAATGAAAGATGATTGATCAAATAATGGAAAGATTGTAATAATTAAAAAAGAAATATGCATGTATTCATTAAAACTAATTATTTTATTGCTTTGAAGAAATTATTTGATTTTGTGGATGCAGGAATCCTTATTTTCTTGTTTATTTATAGAAACAACTTTATTATAGTAAAAATATAAATTATGCTAAAAAAAATTTATATTCATTAAAAGTCTAATTTTATTTTCAATATTTAAGAATATGCATTTGGAGCTTAAATTAATTAAAATTCTTATATATTTTAGAACGGAATTTTATTGTTTAACTACTTTTACACAACTACGTAAAAAAAGCTTTCTTATGAGTAGTGGTAAGTTGAAAAAAAAGTAAGCGAATTATGGCGACAGTATAATAAAATTTAAATAGCGTTTAGTCGCCCAAAGATAAATCGCCAAATGAGAATGCTCCTATCGAATGGTTAATACTTTTATTTGCCGCCATGAGAATGCTATTGTTAGTCTAGTCATTCAATTTGACCAGGTGGGAAACTTTCTTTTGTGTAGCGGTCGGTTGTGAAGGTTAGCGGTCTACACTTAAGACTCAAGATTTTCGATTTTAGATACTTAGCTGTGTGCCTGCCCTTGGGCATCTACACATTCATCGGAATTTCTAGGGCTTAAAATAAAAGGCTTAAGATGTTATTAAGGCTAAAAGGATGAGATTAGATGAAGTTTTTAGACAAGATGGCGTCTGATGTAAAGAAGGCTGCTATTGTTCTAACAAGAGCATCGCCAGGGCGAATTTCTGCATCGAAAAGAGAAGAGATGTTTCCAGCTTCGCAAGTAGTGGCTTTCTTGAAGAAATTAGCATTGAGTTTGAATTTATGTTCGGAGAGCTGTTCAATTTTCAGGTCAGTTCTTATATTTTTATTTCTCATATAATATGGTACATTGACCATATAACGAAGCATTTTATTTTGCATAGTATTTATGATTTTCTTGTCTACCTCTGACAATGTGCACCAGGCGGGAGACGCATATGTGATGATGGGGCGTAAAATAGAAGTATAGAGAAGTTCTTTAATTTTAGATTTAATTTGGAATATTTCCCAATAATTGAGTTTAATTTGTGATAATTGTACCAAGCTGCAGCTATTTTAGATTTTATGTGTTCAGTCCAAGTGAATTGTTTGTTAATTTTGATTCCTAAATAGGTTGCAGATTTAACATTTTCAATTTCTTGGCCGAAGATGTAGAGTTTGTTGTTGATTTTGTATTTTTGCGATCTTCTATTTATTATGATTAATTTAGATTTGGAGGCATTAATGACAACTTTCCAATTATTGCACCATCTTTCAATATTGAAAATTTTGTCTTGCAGTCGTGAAATGGCAAGATTCGGATTCTTGGAGCGTACCACTATGCCAGTATCATCTGCGTAGGCTGTGGATATTATCTTTAATTGGGAAGTCATGAGTGTAAAATAAATAGAGCATTGGCCCAATATGCTTCCCTGCGGAACACCGGCGCATATCCTTCGAACAGTGGAGGTTGTGTTGTTTATTTTGATGTGAAATTTGCTATCATGAAGGTAATTTTTGATGATGTTAGTAAGGTTATCAGGAATTCCTAGAGATTTAAGTTTGTATAAAAGACCTTGGTGCCAAACCCTGTCGAAGGCTTTGGCCACATCTAACATTAGGAAAGCAGATTGAACAGAGGAAAGCAGATTGATTTGTTTCAGATAGAAACCTTTGCCAATAAATTCGAAGATTCTTACAAGTTGTTTTGTAGTCGAGAGATTTTGTCTAAATCCGAACTGTTGTTCAGGTAGTAATGAAAGATATTGTTTAAATCGGCCAAAAATAATTTTTTCTAGAATTTGTGAAAATGTTGGAAGAAGACTTATTGGTCTTTGGTTTTCAGGATTTGTTGGGTCCTTGTTAGGTTTTGGAAACAAGATAATTTCTGCTTCTTTCCAGATATCAGGAAAATAGTTGAGATTGAGACAAGCATTATAGATGTGAGCAAGGGAATTTAGACATTTATCAGGAAGATTGGCTATTACATTGTTGGATATTTTATCATGGCCTGGGGCCTTGCGTTTCTTCAATTTAACAATGATGCTTTTTACTTCTTCTAAGGTTGTGTTTTCTATTGGAGTAGGAGAGTAATTTTGAAAGAAGTTATTGTTAGTTAGTATAATGTTGTCAATAAATGAAGCATCAGCATCTGTGTCATTATTTCTGAATTGTTTTTCCATGACATCTGCAAAGAGTTCAGCTTTATCTGAATCTGAGTAGACAAAACCATGTTGTGCCAACAATGCTTTATTAGTGACGTTGTTTCTTTTCAGAGTTCTGCTCATATTCCAGAGTGAATTATCTGATGTTGAAATGCTTCGGATTTTTTCTTCCCAGTTTGCATTTTTAAAATCTTGGCATTTGTTTTTAATTTCTCTATTTAAATTGTTCATTTGAGATTTAAGTACTGGATATAATGTTCTTTGATATAATTTCCTAATTTTGTTCCTGTTTTTAATTAGAGTCTTGATATTGGCTGGTAATTTTAAGTAGTTGTTTATGAATTTAGTTTTTGTGGTGGCATTATTAAAAGAATTTATGATATTACTTGTCAGGTTAGTTATTGCGTCATTTATGTCATTTGCGGTGTTTAAATCTTGATCTTCAAAGTTTTTAACATACAGTAAATTATAAAAGAGATTCCAGTCTGTTTTGTTGACATTAGGGTGAAGTTCTGCAGGTTCTAATCCCGCCACTGCTATAACTGGAACATGGTCAGAGCTTAGAGCTTGAATAACATCAACAGCAAGAGTGATTCCATTTGTGATAAAGAAATCTAAAATGTCTGGTCTTCTGTTAGTGTTATTGGGATAGTGCGTTGGTGAATGTGGAGAAAAAATATTTAAGTTTTTATTGCTAATAATATCCTGAAGAATAAGGCCGTTTCGGTTGGATGTACGACATCCCCAGTTGACATGTTTGGAATTAAGATCTTCCGCAATGATAGTTGGGATATTATCATGAAAGATGTTTGAAATTTCATTTGCCGGTAATTGTTTTTGAGGAGAGTTATAGATGCAGGATATTTTTATTTCAGTATTCTGAATGTTAATGATAATGTTAATTATTTCTGTAGAATTTATGGAATAATTTGAGTGAAAAATTGCTGAAATTGGTTTTTTAACAAAGATAATTGTTCCACCGCCAAGTCCGCTTGTTCTATCACTTCTAAAAATATTGTAGTTTGGTATATTAATTTGTTTGTTTCCAGTTAAATGCGATTCGGTGACTAGACATAAGTCTATGTTGTTTTCTCTAACAAAATTATTGAATTCATAAATTTTATAGTATATGCCATTTGCATTTCAGGTGCACATTGTCAGGGGTCTAAAGCTATTATTTCTTTTAACACATTGACTGCCAGTCTCTAGAGATGGGGTTGATAATTAATGACTTGACATCGAAGTAGATTGTACCCAGAAGCCAACATACTAATAATTGGAAATAATGATTTAAAATTATTAATGAAATATTATTATTTTATATCTGTAAATTAAATATTTACAGATAGCTTCTAATATCTCCATGCCAATACCAGCAGAAATACCCTACAAGCATTGCCAGATAAACTAGAGAATGAACAATCAAAAGTGGATTCCGCGCCAGCGCGTGACTGGCTACTAAGACATTACCACACATCACGCGCTGACGCGTGATTGGCTCTTCAGCAATATCGCCATGCCACGCGCTAGCGCGTGATAAGCAGTCAATGTGTTAACCATTATTGGACTGAGAAATGGAGATTGTGGGGACCAGCTGGGCAGTTCTGAAGGATTTAATTATTTCAACAAGACCTGATTCTTTAATCCACTGAAGGACCTCTTTTAGTTCCTTAAGTACATATTTGGCATCTTGTAATTCTCTAGATTTTTTATTTTTGAGTGCATCTGAATATGAATGTGTTATTGCCTTTTTATTCATGATAATTCTGTCAGGGTATTTAATCTCATTTTTCTTTGTATTATCACCTGAGGAAGGATTTTTTGGACAGCCAGAATAGTTTGCGGTATGATCGCCTTTACAGTTGGTACATTTAGGAGTTTCCTCCTTGGTTTTTGTGCATTCAGATGTAAGATGATCACCAGCGCACTTAACACATTTGGGATCATGCCTGCATGAGCTCTGTGCATGAAAAAATCGCTGGCAACGATGGCATTGAGGCGGTCCTCTGCGTCCTTTATAATGTTCGACAAAAATTTTAAGATTCATGGGATATCTAAGATGATAAATTTCCTGTGCTTGTTTGGTTTTGGGGAGAGTAATTAGAAAGAGCGGTATTTTGCTTCTTGCACCATTTCTAAAAATTGTTAATTGGGCTACTCTGGTAGCGACAAATCCTAGTTTTGCAAGTTCCTGTTGGATTTCAACCAAATCAGAATCGAATGGTAAACTTCTGATTACCACCTTAATTTCTTTTTCATCAGGGAGGATGTAGGAGTGAAATTTGTATTTCTTTTCTTCAAATAATTTGGTAGTTTTTCTGTGTGCTTCAAGTGAAGCAACTTTGATGGTGAAGGTATCTTGCGAGTTAATTTTAGCTGTGTATTGTTCAGGAATTAAATTGTCAAGATCTTTTTTGATTTGTTTCCAGTTAGTCGAGGGATCTTTAACAACGATCGGAGGGATCTTAGTGGATTTTTTTATCGAATTGGAATCCTTCTGTATCATTATTTAATTCAATTTCATTCGAGGCATTTATTTCCGTATCAGTATCTTGATCCATTTTTTCACTTGTCATTATATCTGTTTCGCCATCATCATTATTTTTATTTTCATTTTCAATATTTAGTTTTTTCATATTTTTTAGCTTTATGTGCTAATTTTTCCTTTTTCGATTTGAAATTTTTTGACCAATAGGAACATCGCTAGCGTCAGTTGTGGGTGGATCTATATTTTGGGTGTTATCTTCTGAAGAGTCAGAGTTTCTATTTCAGAAATTTCTGTGGCTTTGCTCAGGTTAGTTAGGTGATTTTCTAAATTTTTAAAAGCTATACCAGCTAAGATTTGTGTAGCTTCACGATATAATCTATTGGATATAGCAAAGTTAGGATTGGGAGAGGTCTCGATGACTGCTAATTCCTGAAGAAGCTAACTTGAGTAGGCAAAACCCCAAGTTGTTTGCGTTGTTAGCGTCTTTCCTAACCGTGTTGGGATCAGAAGTGCAAGATCCCGCAACCTTGTCTGCTGGCAAAGGCCATCCTGAAAGGTCAAACCGCCAGAACAGACTGCAGCTGCCTGTGTTTGATTTTTCCCGCCTACGGGTGGAGGGGAAGTATTTTCGCTCATATCCGAGCAGTAGAGTCGACGATCTTCCAAAACCTAAGGTTTCGGAGGAAAAAAGATACTTCAAGATATAGTAACTGACTGCGAAGTATTAAGTAAAGCGAGAGACTGTAACTGAACTGTGACTCAAGAGAAGGTAGAAAAGTTCTTTTATCCGAGTTTTGCCCCATCTACCAATTATAGTTAAAAATTTAGTTTATCAATAAAAATCTGAGTTTCTGAATAAGGAGGGGGTGAAACGAAATATTTAGTGTTGTAATAAATGAATCTGATGTTTCAATTCGCTACTTGCTGTGACTGTTCAGTGTAAGAAATATATTAAAGTGTCTACTTCGAATGCAGAAGTCAGTTGAATTCATTAAAAATAAGCATTTTTAAAAAGTTTATCAAAACTTGGTTCAGGTAAATAGAAAATAATCTTCAGATTTTATTGGTTACTTACTATTACAAATCATCTGGATATTTTTTTGTTAAAAAATATGGAAAACAACAATTTACGTGAATCGGATTCTTCTAATATGGTTTGAAGGTTCTGAATTTTAGATAGTAGATTCAGATGACAAGGTAAGCTTAATTTGAATATTATTTTATGCTGTAAAAATTTGATTTAGTTGTTACGGAAATTGTCTGAAGAATTTTTAGAAACAGATGACGACGTAAGATTTTTTATTTTTTTAATAATTTACGTTTTTTAATATTATGTTGTGAGAATTTTCTTATTATAATTGTTTTGATTAATAGGTAATTAGTGAATGTTTTCAAGAATTTATAGAGACACCTCAATTTTTTTTTTTTTTTTTTTTATAACTTTCTTGGTTATAGCCAATGTTTGGTTGGGTTTTGTGGCGCAAGGTCCAAAAAGGACAAGCTGCGCCAATTGGTTATAACCAAGTAGGCTTAGGATTTGAGGTATACAATTAGTAAATTTTTGTTTTCATTTTAAGTGTATTTTGTGTTTAGACTTCATATTCAATTTTATTTTCCTTTTGAAGATCCATCTCCATTGAACGCATCACATCATGAAAATGATAAATCTGAAAACTTATGTAAATTTTAATCTTTAAGAAAAATTTTATTTCAGAATTCATTTTATTTTTTGCATTAAATGGTATTTTTAGTTGGAAGATGCCATTATTCTAACAGAAAAAAGACTAAGAAAAAAATAAAAATATAGAGGTGAGGAAATTACATTTCATGCTAAAATTGATCCAGATCGTCTTCCGTAACATTTGCGAAACAATTCACTTTTAGGTGCAACAGAGTCAGCGAGAACAATTTTCCAACTTTTAATTGAAAGGTCTACCCAGAATGTAAATCCTATCAATTTGATTAGGATTTGTATGCAATCGGACCAACTTGTGTATTAAACACATATCTACAAATCTTATGCCTGTTTCTGCATTGACTATTGAAAAACTTAGCGGTTGCAATAAAAGTTCTTCAATCAAAATAAGGTATTCAATTAGATTCTGGATTTACCATAGATGTGATTGCTGTACGTAGAGATGTTAGATCAGGCAAAAGAGAAGTGATTGATGTAAAAATAGACAGTCTTTGAAAAAAATCTGTTTTTTGCAACTCCTTCCGATGATCAAGGACTATGCTGTACAAAAGCAGTTATATTTGCGATAGCACATTTAGAAAATGATACTACTTCATTAAACAGCACAAGAGATCGCCGTCGCTCTGCTCTTTTAGATAGAGATCAGACACTGCACAAGGCAGCAGTTCCACTAGGTCTATGCAGTTATTTAGAATTGCATAGTTTAAATAATATTTGGATGTACAAATTGCAGTGATTTCTACAGAGCATTATAACAAAGCAAATTAAATATTTATTTGGTTTGTGCAAAGAAACGAATACTGTCTATCAATATCATTTTTTTTTTAAATTTCTTTTTTTCACTAATCAATAATTTCTTATTTTTATGATGTGCTATTTTTATTCAGGAATGTTACTTCCATGGTTGTTGTATTTGTTTTGATGGAGATACAGTGAACCCTCTTACTGGACACACTATGAGAGGGCATTTACACAGGAATACAGACAGAAGAAACTACGGCCAACCTTCGGTCATTGGATTGTAACGTTATTGATAAATGGGAACACGAACTTATCAAATAGAATAAAATAAAGACATTCTAGCCTTTCTGAGACATCATGCAATTTACGATCGCCCAAATCCTTGCGATGCGTTTTTTGGTGGTAGAATGAATGATGTGCAACTATTCTACGAAGGAAATACCAAATATGTTGATTTCAGTTCGTTGTATCCATGGGTAATGAATAATTTGTTTTCGCTTACGTAAATTGTTATTTTCAAAAAATAATTCTATTACTAATGTATTAAGTTTTTCTTCTTTTCTATTTAGGTAAACTAATATTGTAGCTATCCTGTGAGTGACCCTGAAATTATAACCGAAAATTTTAGTGGGTCACAAGACTATTTCGGTTTGATATTGTGCCGTATTTTACCTCCCCGTGGCTTGTACCTGATAGTATTGCCTTATCGCTGCAATCAGAAACTTATATTTCCTCTGTGCAGATTGTGCACTGAAATCATGCAGCAAGAACCATGTGATCATAGGGATGAAGAAAGAGAAATTGTTGTAATTTGGATTACGGAGGAAATTAAAATGGCGATTCAGAAAAGATATCGAATTATGAAAGTATGCATTTTTTTGTTAAATTCTTTTAAATGTATAATTTTATTTTCCAGAATTTTTTTTTCTTTTGAAAATGTCTAACACATTAATGTTTTATTTTATAGACATTTGAGATGTACCACTTTAGAGAAAAAACAACTTCGCTGTTTAGGTCTTATATAGATCTATTTCATAAAATTAAAGAAGAAAGTAATGGGTGGCTGTCAGAATACACAACAAATGAACAACAGATTCAATATATTGAAGAATATGAAAAGTGAGAGGGTGTCAAACTTGACCCAACGTCTGTTTCGAAAAATCCAGGAAAACTGTCAAGTCGCTAGCTTTGAATAGTTTTCCTGGATTTTTCGAAACTTTGAATAGTTTTTGGGGACGGTGAGAAACATTTAGATAAAAAAAAAAAAAAAATACTTGTTTTTATTTTATCTTGGTTTTATTTTTTTCATAATATTTAGATATCTTTACACTCTTTACAGTTGGGGAATGAATGTTAATGCAGGACAAATAACTTACGTTCATTCGTTGCCTGAGTTCAATAAGATATTATCGGATTCTCAAAAAATTGTAAGTTTTCTGTTGTAAATAATATTTGTCATTGGAAAAAAATCAAATTTTTGTATAGTTGTTTAGATTATGTTTTATTGATATTTCAGATAAGACATTTATTTCCCTAATTCAGAAATAGCTGCAATTTACTCGGCCATTACTAAAGACGTTATAACCCAGGATACAACAACGAACATTTTTCTGGCAGCCTTTACAACTGCTTGTGCTCGTTTAAAACTTTATTTTGAAATGGATAAATCAGGAAGAGCTGTATTGTTCCACGATACGGATTCCATAATATACCACAGTAATGGTATAAAGGATCCTTCCCTTGGCAATTTCCTTTGAGACTTCACAAACGAATTAAACGGGAAAACTATATCAACTTTTGTATCTGGTAAGCTCAATTCTACCTGTTCGTTTATTTTTTTAAGAACTTGAGCATTTTTTCAATGCTTTTTTTTTTTTTTTTTTTTTTTTAAGATGTTAAGCGGAAGAAGGTCATCAACAAAGAAGAAATCAATGCTTATCGATTAATTTATAACAAAAGGGTAATGCATTCAGATTTGTCTATTTTACCTTATGGATACTAAAAATAGAGTATATAAGCTTTCCATTATTTATCCGGAATATGTGGTATGTAATATTATTTATAATTGTCCCAATACTTATAAAAAAAAGAAATCATGTTCTGTAAAGAATATAATATATCTTTTAAGTATTTAAAAATAATAAAAATATGTATCTTAGAGAAAATTATTCGCCTCTTTAAATTGTCTAATTATTTTATTCATACTTCATGTAATTCAAATGAAAATCGAAAAAGTATTTTTTCACAAAATATTATAAATGATTATAAATTTTAAAATATTTTGAAAAAAGGTGTAAAAACTATAAATAGAAAAATATTGCAGGAATAAAACATAAATGAAAAAAATTATACTTTATTCGTAGTCTCAAAAAGATACAAATTTTGATTTTCATAAATTGAGCCATTTATTAGAAGATGTTCTTCGTCTTTTAGTTAACTTTGGTCTTGCATACATAATTCTCAGATCAGACAAGTATTTATTTTTTATTAAATCTTGATAAATTATAAAACTAACTTTTCATTAAAGTGATCAACAGCAACTGGTTTTCGAACTCTATTTCTCAAGAGGAAATTGAGGTCAACAATATTCGATTCTGGAACAACATTGTCCATTCTGACTTTTTTATTTTGATTCCAGGAAATTTCACAATGCTTTAAGAAATCTATAATTTTGTAGCTTATCTTTGTTTCGTGGAAATTGATTTTAGGATTTCATTTTCTATATCAAAGTTCTTTTCACTAGCTTGATCGACTTTTTTCCTCGGGTTTAATTACATAAACATTTGGAAAGGACACATATTTTAGTAAAATTTGACTGTATAATTATGCTTTTTCATCATCAACTTTTTTTTTCAAAATGTTTTTCATTTGTGTATCTAATTCACTCAAATTGCTGCATGCGATCTATAGGCGCTAAAGCAATATTTTAATAATACCTAATAACAAATTTAAATTTCTAAGTTTTGTGCGAAATTAGTTGTCTTGAACAAAAAAGACGTGACTGTATTATTGCGCACCCAGTAACAGTAGATTACTTCGTCTTCAAAAAAGCCTGGACTAGCAAAATTCCAACATCGCAATGTTGAACCCCATGACAGATTATTGAAAGTTCGGACAAAACCGCTTGGATTAAACTTCGTATTGCCGAAAAAAAAAAAAAAAACTTTAGAATAAAAAAAAAAATCAACTAGCAGACTATATCATAAACTGGAAAGGTCAGCTGCACTTGCACAAAAATGAAAGTAGCTGATTTCATAAACTTAAAGTGTCATATGATCATTGCCTATGCTGTTTTAGAACATTTTAAAAATTTAAAATTATTTTATTAAGGAAGATTAATTATATTAGACATTTGAAAAAGAAGGTCGTGATTCTTAGAGCAGTTTTATAAGTAGCAGAAATGCGATACTTTCTTAACATCATTCTTGATTGAGAAATTCCATCTTATCTCTTACAAGTTCTAACATAATTCCTTTCATATCGCAAGTTTAAGCAAATGCGTTCTGTACTTTGAATTGCATCCGAGATAAGCATTCGATTTTCCTTTAAAATTTACTGATAACAATTGCGGAAATAGTCTCATGTTAAATAGTTTGACGGATCTGTTTTGATTACTAAGAAAAATACTCTGGTTAAATATAATTTTCCTCTACTAGCAAAATGGGCGAGAGCAAAGAATCTACCAAAGAAAACTATGAAGCTAAACTGAAAGCTGTTGAGTACAATGAAGCGCAACTTTCATATTTGCATTCTTTGAGAGAATTCTGCGAATTCAGTCTGAAATTTTTGCATGACGTTGTTGCTTCAGGTGA